>DWJN01000324.1:0-25897 GCA_018248895.1 Carystus phorcus
TATTGGAACTCACAAACCGTTCGAAATCACAAAGAAATATTTACTATGACTGGGTATTTAGTTAACAACATTAGCTAAGTCTAATTTTTGTTGTAAAAATATATACCCTTAGACATGTATAGCAACTCTCTCCATCCCACAAAGGAAACATGCAATTACAGTAAACAAAAGTATATACCAACATATATACCATTACCAACATTTTCACCCCGAAACGGAACATTATCAGGGTAAGTTGACTCTACGAGTGTTAGTTAGTAGGGCTTTAGCTCCTTTTCTGCGGGTTCTTCCACGACCTGCCACTACAAGTCGGTAGGCCATGGGACTGCAGTTGACCATCGTTCACTGGGTGTGGGCCTTTTACATCCAACTCGTCAAACTATTTACCTAAGCTCATTGTTGACGATGATGCGTAAGAGGAGAAACATGATTGCATGTGACTTCTTATATGTGGACTCCGAAACTAAAAGCCCAATGAAATATACGAGAAGATCTAGCTTGACCTATCTCAGTCCGACTTTGACCGAATTTCAAAAACGCTCCGACCTTTTGATATCCGTATTAAATTAAGAACAAACGATAATTGCCTGTTTATAACGAACTATAAACATAAAGAGAATGGGTAGACAAAAAAAATCTGGTGTCTACAAAATTGTTTGTTCTGATTGTAACGGCGCTTACGTGGGTTAAACTGGTAGAAACTTACAAATTCACTTAACTTTATACCGGGAACATCTTGCCGCATATACAAATGGCCATGGAGATAAATCTAACTTTGCTGAACCAGTAAAAAATCTAGGTCACGGTTTAGCTAGTAATAACTGTTATAATGTTTTGTATGTGTGCCAGATGTAATTGATGTGACTTGTTAACTATTTACATGATCAGATTAGACAGTAATTTACAATAGTATATTATAAAAAAAAATATTTGAAGCTGGTTAAAATGAACAGTAAGAGTTTGTTAAAATCGGTTTATAATATATGTTTTTTAAATTGTCTTTAGGCGAAATTTTTCCCGAGTTGTATACTACAACAGCAGCTTTGGATGAAGAGGAAGACACAACGGAGGAACAGGAGACCATGGAAGTAGAGGAATGTGAGCCTTCTCCGTCGGCAAGGCCTGCACTTTCCGCACTTCCACCTCCACAGCCTTCGCCTAAGGAAGATTCGTTGACTAACTTGGACACTCAGTATTATAGGTGACAGCTTTTCTGATAAAATGATCACAACCTCGCACTAAGAATCCCATAAGTGACAGATTAAAAAAGAAAACAAATATTTATTTAATGGATATTGTGTGTGTGTAAACGATCTACCGACCTAAAAAGAACAAAATGAAATCCCCTGCTTGCCCTTAGATGCCCGCTCCAAAATTGCTCACGTAGCTGACATCTTTTAGGTCTAAATTCGTTTAAATCGGTTACCAATTAGTTACATATGAGTTTTATTATCGTGAGAACATAAACCGTTTTTGACTGGATGTTCACCTTTTAATATTCGGTTTGTGACAGTGAGAGCAAACAGAATTATCAAACAGATAAATGTCGGCGATGTGCCGCGCGTGCTGAGCTATAAACAAGATTGATCAGCATTTTGCGACGCGTAATCTCACTAATGTGTTTACCTACTTGTTTACCTCCGTGAATTTCGTCCTTTTTGTCTCACAAATAATGTCTTAATGCCGCCATTTCTCAAGACATCCACGACTTTTTCTCGCAACTGGATACAGGTGATAATTCTAATGGATTGCATCTAACTTCCACGGAATTAACTGGACTCGCTCCGGAGTAATGGCCTAATATTTTAAGCTGACGCTCCGTTTGAGCTCTAAATAATATTTCCATCTTTAAAACCCGCCTTAGTGCGCCGAACGAAAAAGCTATCGAAGTTGTCCCATCTATCTTCTCACATAACGTCTATTCCGGATACTAAGCAATAAAGAAGGTCTGAGCCGTACTTTAAAACAATTTTGTTATACTTCCTTTCAATTCATATAGATATAACATATTATTATGTTTTTAGTAGAACTATAAATTAATTACTTTTAAACTGTCGTCACAGTTACACGGTGGCGCTAGGCGTTACAGTTGGAGCAGGTTGCTTCCTCCTGGCGTTGAATGTGCTGGTCTTCGCTGGGATTTATCTCCAGAGGGGAAGACGTCGCGCTGCTCATCGAAGACCTAGACGAGAAGGTGATGTATTGGAAGCATAGTTGACTTGCGGAATTTTCGAAATCAGCATTTATTTCTGAATAATTTGAAAATGGTATTGTTTCTGTTGATGTAAATATTATAACATAATTGAATTTTAATTTTATAAAACGAATACTTTTAATTTTAATAAACTAAACTATTGTTGTATAGTAAGTACATCTAATGGTATTTATTATCTTAGACAAACAATTAACTAATGCATAAAAGGGTTCGAAGCTTGGTTGAACTTTACAGTATTTTCACAACAAAATAATATGTTTAATAATATGCATGTTATTTTAGGCGTTTCCAGTTCAGCTGTTATGATGTAATCGAAGACCACGCCTAATCCACCACCAAAGTTCACAAAGTGTACATTTCTAACAACTGCTAATTGGATTGCAAAGATTGGTTTTATGTTAATTATTAGACGATCATTTAATGGTACATACACCGACAGGTGCTACTAGAATGGCAATTTCGGTTAATTCGGGTATTGTGGATTAGTGAATTATGCTAATTCGTTTACGATTAGTTCGACGCCAACGGGTATCATTAACATATTACTGATTCCTTTGTTCCTTTTCATATAATTATTCTGTTCATTGAATCGTTCCTTATCAGAAATATGAATTTACTTATGTCCGTTATCAAAGGCTCCATCTTCGGATTTATCAGCTATGACATAAAAAAAGAACCATCACAGATATCCAACGCAGCGTTAATAGCGCGCCGGCTGCTGTCGATCCTAATTGATCGACTGAGTTAATCAACGAGCGTTTCCGTGCTTCGGAGAGCACGTTAAACCGCTGTTTCTGATTGTTATCGTAGAATATATCACAGCCATGGCATGTCAACGCTTAAATTGAACTTTAATCTCTTCACCAATCCACACTTGAGATGCGTGGTGGAGTTACACGTGTAGCATAGTAGAGATTTAATTGATTGAAGATTCAACTTCAACTCACTAGCACCGTAGCTCAGACCTGATATAAACTATAGACTCATATTTAATAATTTCCCTACTTTAATAGTACACATAATTGAATGTTAATTGGCTCTAGACGATTCATCGTATTTAAACGGTTGAATCTGTCAATAAATAATCGTACATAATTGTACATATTAATTTATTTTATTTCTCAATGCCGATTACGTTATAAAATAAGAAAGATTTTAGTTTATTTATAAAGTTATTTTTATGTCGTCTTTGAGAAAATAGAAAGGAGAAAAATAGACATAATTTCATGCGAGATTCTATGAAAGACACATATGTATTGATATTCATGAAGTAATTAAACACAAAACGTTAGAACTACAGATTTTAAAACGTTTTAATGGTGAGTTCTGCCAAGATGTTTGAAGTGCTGGCCCGATCATCAAGGTTACACGGAGTTAGTGACAGTGCATCTCCAAAGCAAAAAGTTGTCAACGATACATTTTCTATTCTCGCAGGAAGTTGCAACAGCCGTGGGGGAGCGTCGTTAAATAGTGATCCCACCTCGCTGACTTCACCCAGGAAGAGTACACTTAAGGTAAAACTGTCGTTAAAGTAGTTATAATAGAAGTAGAAAGAAGTAATAGCTAATATGAATCATACATTTCATAGTTCAAAAATTGAAATGATACATTAATATTCATATTATTTGCAGCAGTTTAGTCATATATACGTATATTAGGAACATTTATTTTCTTTATGAACCTCAAATCAATCGGCAATGTTACCATTAAGGCCTTCTTTTGTATTTGCTTCACAAATATAACGGCTCTCTCTCTTTCTTCTTTAGATTTTCATGTTTACGTATATTTTTATCCGTTATTTTTGCTAAACGTTATACTTCGCAATACTTGGTCAATGTTTCATAGAGCTCAAAAAGATGCCTTCAAAGGCATAGAATTTACGCCTGAGTACTCTAAAAATTGTATTACTGTTATTCATGGTTTTAGTGAAAGGACGAGGGTTTACAAAAGTATTTAATTAATAATTTATAGTAGGAAACACAACTGACTTTGCTCATCCTATTTTTGAACGTGGCTGATATCCTGTCGATTGCATGTAAAGTAATTTGGTTTCAATTTATTTCACAAGCGTGAGAAATGTTTTATACAATACCCGCCGCTGCCCGGTTTTATAGTATTTAACTTACCATTTCGGACATCAGCGTATCTTTCATGACCAGTGATTGGATTTTATTTTTCGTAGTAAATTAATACCGGTAATGAAAAGGACCCTCGATATTGCAATTTTCAATTCAATTAATAAGTAGTTGATAGTGTTTTTATGTTTGTATTTTGTCACTAGATTTGTTGTATGTTGTTTGACAGTTGTAATAAATTTTGACATTCGTCATTTGAACTCTGAATTTAGTGGAGGATTTGCCTTCTTTTAAAATCTGATTTGCAGAGCTATAATATCATATACGTGGATACATTGTTGTGGGCCGATCACGCTCCCATAATAATCTACGTTTAATTCTAAATTCACAATGCCAAACAAAAATCATCTCAACCCGAAACATTTCAACTACACAAATAAAAACGGTGTCACACAAAAAATTCGGCACCATTTAAATAAACTCACGCTACTCATTTACGTAATTAACATACTTATCGATTTCCACAGCGCAGCAGCGAGCTGGAGCTAAAAGAGAGGCCGGCCAGCGCCGCACCTCCGCCAAAAAAACGGGTACAAATCCAAGAAATTTCAGTGTAGAAGATTTCTAAGTGAACGGATAAGTCGAGTGACAGTGTACCGGCGATCGATCGGATCTAGTTCCAAAAAGACATAACGTGTGAACAGAGGTTCTACGTACATTTGTCCAATGACTGCTTTTGTATCGTCGTTACGTCACACAATTGCGTGCGTGGCTAATCCTACGTATTACATGAACTGTCGACCAATATACCGATTTAGTGGTACCGACTATACTTGTTTATGTGTATATAAATTGAATGTTTGTAACGTACCGGGAATGACTTGTAGCGAAATTTTTCTTCGTGTGATCTATCGATCTTAGGCCGAGCTAAATAATCAAATTTGTCTATATAAAATAATGGTTCTTATTTACCAGTCGTTGTATTTTAGTGAGAAATTTAAAAAGTAAAGGTTCTTTATATCGTTTACATTTTAAACTCGTAGATTTCCAACACTCTCAAAAGACTGACTGTTTACAATTTTTTACAGCCAAATTCTTCTTTGTTCACTTGTTCTTCTTTCAATATATCACATATATTATAAAAATATATATTAAGAGACATTTCCGATAAGTTATCGTGATTGTCATTGTCGACTTACATTCCTATAAAGTATATTATGTTGAGATGTAATAATTTTATTAGAGTTGATGACTTAAAGTCGGTTTGAATTGGATGTATGTTAATACAAAATAATATATATGGTACTTGTAGTTATTGATTATATCGTTATGTTCACTCTTTACTACAGCAGATTGTGTGTTAGACATATTTGTATAAAATGAACTTGTTTAGATACTAAATTGTATAGATCTATCAGTATTAATATAAAAATGTCACCTTCTGAGAATCCGAACACCTTTGTTACGTGACTTGAGTAGTTAAAATCACCAACAATTAGCGATAAAATACAACTATTTAATAATCTATAAAAAAAGTTTTCGGAGCTCTATTAAGACTTAATTTGTTACCCATAGAACAAGTATACAAGTAATTTAAAACCCCCTGTTATTTTGGAATATTAAATCTTTTTTATCGTGCTCATATCGATACCAAATAATTTGGATTTAGTTGTGATTGACTATACATACACATACTCCTCGTAAATAAACGATTGGTATATCACGAAGTTAATTATCAAGGCAACAATATATTGTTACACAACCACATATTGTAACACAGTATACTGTGTTCAAATCGTCTACTATTGAACTCGGTGAGAATCCATTGACTTGTAGTGCTCCGATGTCAGTAAGGTGTTGATATCAGTAATGTGAGTAATATTATCAATACAACATTAATTAAGCTTCCTTGAGTCAGTGCTAAAGTTATCTTAAGTGTTGTAGTATCAGACTTACGTCATATCTACCTTAAAATTACTATTGAGTCACGTGACAACGGTCGTTCCGCGTATGTCTACTCTGTATATAGGTAATCTTTAAGTTTTTAAATTGTACATATTAGGAGTCAATGTGTATATCTGTGAATTTCGGTGATTTTGACATCGATAACAAGAGATTAAATAAAAACCATTTTTTCCTGATAACCGTGTTTTATTTAAATTTAAATTTATTTATTTCATTCAATACATATCCAGAATATCATCAATGGAATTTTTAAAGTTACATAAAGCTTAATCTACTTCAGTTACTAACTAAATTGGGCCACGCTTCACTGAAACATGACAGAAAGTTGCAGGTATTATCAAGTTGTAATTCCATGCAATATGCGTTGCAGTTGAATAAAAAAAATTCAATTAAACATTAAATAAAGTCCATCTAATAAAATCTTGCATAAATATTTAAGTACAGTTATTAATTAACACTTGATTAGCATATCTGCCGAGCAATAAATTTTGTAATTTGATTGTTCTTGAAACGATAATAAAGTGATTATTTCTGCACTCGGCACCCTCACTTCCCACCACAATTTCTTTAATAGCGCCAAATTACAATAAAATAAACTTTATAACGAAGCCAGCCGGCGCCGTCCACGCGGAGTCTATGACGTTGTTTTTAAGCGTTATCAGCGCTCATCGGCCACGATTTAGCACTCCAAGTGCTTCCATGGAAAAACTTTTAATGCGTTTCTTAGGTATATGTCATACCAATTGCGAGGAAAAGAGAGAGAATAAACTGGAAAACGAACGGCGGGAATATAACATTTTTTAAATAGTTGGTAGTTATATTTATGTTATGTGTGTGAACGCTGAATCTACTTCTGCCATTCTTTCGTTGTAGGTCTGTTGGATATTAATTCATAAGCAACAACAACCAGCACCTTTGTACATCTTGACATTTATTTGTTTAGTCACATACACTGTATTGTGTATTTTTATACAAATGCAACACGTTACATTAAGTATATTATTTAAATTTAAATCCTGTTTAATCCTGTATATAAATAACCAGACAAATTATCTCCGAAGAACATATTCAATTACATATCAAGACTGCTTGACAGTAAGACTATTTTCATAAACCCATTTATTATCCGTCGCCTCCACGAAACCTTATATTATTTTAAGTGTGCAATGTTATTATCGCACATCGATGTCCGCCGACACAAAGACTCCTTATAAACTTTCCAAATTAACTATTCCGCCAAACCTTCACCAGCAAAATTTGACTCGTTATTGTTCCATATTTTTTTCAAAGAAAATATTGTTAAGTCTGCTGCCGGAGATTCCTTTGTTATCTTTAATTCTTTCGCCTGCAGTTCGAGTTTTTCATGATAAAATATCCTTTAAGACTTTGATAAATTACTTAGAAGGTTTTATAATGAAATCTTGTCCCAACACTTTGGAGGATAGCGACGTTCAAGTAAAGTTTGATTTTGTTAGCGTTATTGATGGAAACTCGGGGCAAGCTTTATTATAATCTATTTTCTTGGTGATATTAAAAGTAAACTTTTTTAATGAACGTCGGTAACTTAAGGAAAGACCGCGGGATCTAAACCGATAACTTTGGCTTCAACCATTCGCGAATATTGCATTATATCACGACCTATATCGTTACGAATTAGTATTTAATATATAACGCGTAATAAATGCAAATAATAAAATGTAATATTGTCTTTCTTCTGCGAATAGAAGGCTCCTTCGATCTACAACGCATCACTGGAGCCTTTGATCTTGCCAAAGGCAATGACAGTTTTAGAGACACAGTAATGATGGTAATCATTCTCAACTCGTTTGACTTTACGATTCATATTATTCCTTTCTGAACATTAAAACAAAAGCGGTAACCTTGGATACTTTACACTCGAAGGGGTTCAAATTAGTTAATACCTTGCTAAATTCCCCACCTTAAAGTGTTCGTGAGTAATCAGTTTCTGACACGACCCAGTTTGAATTGAGCTAAAGATCTTTGTAAATAAGAAGGTCCATTGAATCAGAAGACAATAGCTCCGAAAAGGAACACGGTTGTAGATAAAGAACAATCGCTATTGAATATTCCTTCCTTTTATTATGAAGCTGACGTTTGGAATGAGACTGCAGTTAATTTATGATTGGACCGAACACGGACCTGCCAGCTACGGGGATTCCGGATCTTATCTGTTAGGAAAATTATTACATTTTAATCTTGAATAAATTTAACTTCGTCGTAAATATTTTCCAAGAAAATTTGTTCTGGACTTCCAACGTTAATCCAGAAATGAATGGTGAATTGGGCTTTAATGAAATAAGGAAATAATGCGAGAGGAAATTCCGTACATTACAACTTTTAAACAGTCACGATAATGAAATGCAAACGTTTAGAGGTTTGCTAAGATAATGAGTAGATAAACCATATGCTGGCAAGTGGTCAATATCGGCTACCGATATTAGTAACAAGAAAAGCTTCACTTATATATTACCAAGAACAAAGAGAGGAAAAATGTATAATAAAGCAATAATAATAATATCACCATATTAACAACTTCATAATGATCCTATCCATACTATCAATAGATAGGTAACATAATTATCGCTGGTACCGAGTCGGGCCTCTGTCGACTATTAGGACATTTAGTTATAACGTTCTTTCGACTGGGGTTAGTATACCAAAACGCTCCAGTGCTCACAGTACAACCAATATTTAATAATTAAACCTAAGTCATCATTGACAGATATATTTACTATATACTACATATATTGTTTAATGAAATGATATAAACGGCGGGTTATATTTCTAGGGTTAACGATTAATGTGTTTTCAAATGATTGGTTCTATTTCCCCCGTTGTACGTCTTGGGTCGTGACAATCAACTTTTGTTCGTGGCGATCGGAACATTGCGTATCGTACGATTGATGGATCGCAGAAATGCCTTCCTATTGAGTATTTTTGTTTTTTGGTCCTTTTGCTTCTTATTCTACTCGTTGTTGTTCAATAAATTGTGTTTGTTAAAAATATGCTTTACAGCTAGTGTTCAAAAACAGTCAATTTAGAAATATTTCTTTTACTACCCCCTGATAATTACGATTACAGTTTGTTTTACTTCAAGCGAATTACTAAATAACGCTACACGCCTATAGCCAATAGTAATCATTTCGACATACGGAACGTATTGTTGTCCGTTTGTTCGTAAAGGTACTTAACTCACAATACTTCCATTGCTATCAAAAATCATTGCAAAAAATCCTATTGTTTCGATATGTCTCATAAAATAAAATACTTTGACAAATTGTAAAAGCAGAAAGTTTCTGAATGGTGCCGATGACCTGCTGGAAATAATGGTTATGGAATTTCGACCACAATGGCTGGGAATGATTTACGGACATTATCATTAAGCTGCGCTACGAATGCATTGTTCGTGATCCTGCTTCCTGATATTTGAAGGTGACAAAGTTTCCACGTACTCATTATTCTTGCTTTATTACATGGAAGTAGTATGTGCGTTTAACGTACAATCCAAAGAATTTTAAGTAACCTTTAAAATCATTTGTGATTTCAAGTTTTAACCTACGAATGCACTGAGAACGTACTAAAAATAATTACAATTTCTAACATCAAAAATTCTGTATCATAGCAATAACTTCATTGTATAAATATTTTTTGGTTGCCTGATATAGCTTACAATGGTTTGTGATGTATTTCCTTAAACCTGAAGTTAAATTGATTGCTTATTCTTTGGTTAAAATTTTACATATTTTAGTTGGTTTTGTATTTATTTGTCGTCTAGTTTCAGCTAGGAATTAAGGGTGACGATAACCATTTTGTGAAGAGCCATTTTGTTCTGAGCGGTTCATCCGTATTTATATATTATCAATCTGATATGTAAACGAATACAATTGTAACAGCTTATAATAACACAACGTTCTGAATATAAATACAGTCAATTGGGTGTGACAATATAACACATTATGTCGGTAATCCTAATGTGACATCGGCTGTACAATAATATATCCATGTTAACCAATTACAAGTGGCGTACATCACGGTTAGTATTAATGGAAACCCGATAATGCTCCCAACTACTGTTATCGTGAAATATTAGAGTGATTAGAGAGTAACTGAATATCCTAATATTTAGTCGTAAATGTACTAATAGTTATAATGATTTCGTGGTAAAATTTAATATGATAACGCGCTTTTAAGTCGGTTCGTTTATATTAAACTTTCCAGGAGGTACTTTATCCTTGGTGCGTTGACGTTTTGTGTTAAAATTTCGGGCTAAGGGCTTTGTTTAATATTATTAATGCGAAAGCATATTTGTTTGTTCGTTTGTCTTTCACATCAAAACTGAACAACGGATCAATGATATATGGAGATAGTTGAAGGACTGCAAAGCGCCATAGGCTTCTTTTTATCGCGGAAAAATGTCTCGCTTTCATGAGAAAACACGTTTCAATTAAATCAATGATATAAACGCTATAGATGAAATTATGCCATAATAGCAATGTGGCATACTGAATTTGTTCACCACTAACATCATCATACGAGAAGCATGTCTCATTTTAATCCGTACCTTGCACCGACATTACAGTGTGATGCAAACATAAACTTATATTTATATGGAAAAGTTTAAAGTTGTTTTTTATGTACACAAAGTAAAATAAATACGTATATGAAGCGAAGGTGCGTCACTGATGATATAGGTATTTCGCATTCAGAACATCATAGACCAAGTCTATAAGGCACATGTTATTCTCGATGATTTACACGTTACTTAAAATTGAAAAATCATAGACAAGTTTGAATATTAAACTGATTCACACTGATATGGTATAATTATATTAATTTTCTTCTTATACATCGTACATGAAAAACTTTATTTTAGAACACGATGGTTATTAGGTACCTATTGTTTTGTGTAGATTACATTATTTAAATAAAGTGAACAAGATACAAACCCTATCTTTAGCCCCTGGAAATAAAGCCCTATATAACCTTGGTGTTATAATTAGGTTTCCTACTTCATAAACCGTGCAATAACTTTCTACATACAAAAGTACAGATTTCTGATTATATTCTGAGAATAGTCTGTTCAATTCTAGGTGATATAAAAGCAGTTTTATGGTCAATATTTATTACACAATTGAGGTAAAGGTGAGGTGCTCAGCAGACCCTATTGATGCCAATCATTAGTGGTAACCTCGCCGACCGGATTGGATCGCGGTTAATGACCACCTCCGGAACGTGGGCTTAATGTGAACCCTTGAAAGAACATTCATTTGAGGACCTGACATTATTCTCCGAATAAATATTGTTCTATGTATTGTCAAAATTGTTCAATTAATTAAAGCAAAGCAATAAACGAGTGTTCTGTTTATTTCTAGTCCAAAACAACAGACGAAAATAGTTGATTTCAGATAATCAAGATCCATTTATATGTTATAGTTAGCATATTTGACAAGTTTTGGTTTATATGTAGTAAATATCATCACAGCTTGTGGCTCTATTACCTATTGATATAAAACACAAAATATAATTTAATTTCTATTGTTATTAAAACAAATTCAAATGGATTTTTGCTTTCGCCATCGGCCGTTAATACAACAAAATTAATGAAGGTAATTCCGATATTGTTCATCGTGTGTTTTGTGATTCAACTATCTATTAATTAACAATTGTAATTATAGCTACGTTCGGTCATTGTATCTCGCTAATCACATCCAAATTAGATGCCATTAGTCACGCTATAATGAGTGATTGATTTTCGGTAATGACCTCATTTGCATCTATGAGTTATATCCAATATCAGTTTTATGTTGTAATTTTCTTAAGTGGGCATTTATACTGGAATAACACGAAGTATTTTTTATTCGCAAGCATCCTTGTCATTGATTAATAATCTTTCATAATATAAATACATTGTAATTGTTTAGTAAGTTTTCAAATTATTAATAAACATTTCTACAAAAAAATTATGTTCAACTTTAGAGTTCCCGCACTTCTCCATAAAGTAATACAAAAGTCGCCGCAAAAAAAAATATCTAGCAGAAGAAATTGTTTTAATAAGTCTAATGTCATGATTCTTTCACTATTATGTATCAATTTCAATACATTTTCCCATAAGACAATATTTTTTGTTTCAGTTGTACAATTTTGTATGAATCTAGGACATGAAAGTTACTAGGGTATGAAATTCTAATCTGCTAAATTCATGTATTAAAAGTTTCTCATTAGCGGTACGGTAAAATGTTATTGCGAGAAAGCTTGAACACTCCACAGATTTATGTGCGGTAATACAAGTCAGAACTAAAATTTTACTCCGAGGTATAAAACTACGAGACTCAAATTTTATATGTCAGATGTTATTGCAAACAAAGTTGCTTTGCGTTTAATTTAATTACCCTTATGCAATTTAAATTGAAATTATGCTTTTCTGGGATTATTACTCACAGTAGAATGGACAGGAACGTCTTCGGTTTCCTTGAAGGAGCTCGACTACGAGCAATTCAAGATGTGCTTCACCGTTTAAGCCTCGATGCACCAACGGTTAATCTTAAACCCAAAGGACGTATTATACCCAGACGGATGGCAAAAGCAACTCCACTCGATCGCATCTTAAGACGTTTCTCGAGACGGTGCATTTGCCTCGATGCACAGTTGTCTTAATCTGAGACACGATAGTAGCCTCGCCAAGTCGAGTAAAATCATATAAATTCTATATATGTATATGTATATGTATTACCATACTGTTTTTCATATAAAAATATGTTCTTAACGTAGCCTCTTAAAAGATAGTACATACTAACTATAATTGGAAATACACTTTATATTTATCAAAATTCTACATTGCTATAAGTGTGTAGTGTACTTTCCTTGACGACGTTAGCATCCCCAAAGGTATTGTCGACGTCTCGCTAGCCAACGAAACTACTTTATTACTGATCTCCAGCAACCGTGACAAGTCTATCCATTTCAAGATTTACACGTTTATTCGTCTTTTGATCTTTTTGAACATATTTGGTTGGATCCATTAAATCCTAGATAGTAAATAGATCTATGTCTGCATTCATATTTAGTTACAAATCATTGTTCGCGTCTCAAAGTTCTCGCACAGTAAAGTTCGACGTAAGTACCTATATTGTGGGGACAAAATCGAACGTCAGCTAACCATGTTATCGTATACGTCATATTCAGCGGGCGTACGGCGGCCGTCTAAACTTATTAACTGAAGGCACATGTAGAGAGTGCTTCGCTCGGTGGCGGCAAATGGAAATTTCGCGGAAAACTCCCAACAGCATACTCGCATTTGCGAAACGATTCTGAAGTAGAGCGAGATATTCTAAACTAGTTGTTCCGTGTGAGGGGATATCTTTCAAGTTTTTAAATAAAACTAATACTAAAGTTATTATTTTGTTAAGTTAAGTTATTGTTTGTTACTAAAGTAGTTTACACTTATATAATCGCCGATACAAAACATTTCTAATTGCATCAGGTTTTCATAGCTTATGTATTTTATATTTGATTCGGCAGGCTTGAGGTGAGGTGAGGTGAGTCCTGAGGTGCTGTTAAATTGATGCTAGATTTTATATAATTATTCCAATGTACTTCTAAATTATGGTGTTAGTTAGAGTATAGAAAAATGCTTGTGTTGCTCGTTTAGGTCGCGAATGGGTAGTGACCTAGCCTTATACAATTGAAAAATATTAATAAGAAATATATGTATTTTGAAGGATTTAAAATTTGCAATTCAATCGTGACAAACAAAACAAGCCAGCTCCAGCTGCAACAGCAACCAGCTTAAAAAGATGATATTATTACTTTACAGTTGATTTTTCCAGCCCATACAGAAAATATTACTAAATACTCAACTGGCTATTGAACAAGTAGTATTCAATTTGAAGATATAATTTATTTTCCGCGCGGCACTTTTTGCAAATCGTATCTACTTTGCGACTTACACATTTTATATTCAGATATAAATGTAAAGACAAACCTCATTCAAATACTCAATTGACAGAATGGAAAACGTCGGCGGAGGAAAATATTTTTACAAAGTTTGTTCGCCTTAAAATTCCTAATAATGTTTTTGTGTTGTTAGATTTCGATCGAGGGTTTCTTTTGGTCAACGGTAAAGCAACTTTCAGAAACGATGGTGAAATCTAAAACTGACGCACCTACATAAGTATATTGAAAGTCTGAAATATACCTATAATTTTTATTAAACCAAAGCAAATGGCATTGATTGATTACGATGCAATTTTGTTGTTCATTTAGCAATACGATCTTCAATTCTTTAACAACGAAGGGCAACATATCTGTGTCTACGTGCGACGATGATATTTCCTCATCGGAACAATATAAAATAGACACGTGCTACACTGCTCCTGTTTATCATATTTATGGTAGCCCAAAATATTCGTAAAATATTCATGCCTTTATACAGATAAAACGAAAGAAATCTTCTACGGTGACTTTCTCATCTCAATTTATTGTTGACAACTGTTTTGACAAAGTTCCGCTAACTTTCAGCATAAGTCGAACAATATTAACTTTTCGAGTTTCGCCACATCACGCCAAAACATGTTATGACGCAGCTGAATTTTTTGGAACATAGTTTCTTATCGCACGATGGGAATAAGTACTGAACAAATATGAATGCGAAACATGTAAAGATATTTTCTGAATAATAGTTTAAAGCATAAGTTTAAGGTCCAGGCAACGCGCATGTTTATCACCATAATTCAGAGTCTGAAACAGGAATTAACAAATCTGTAAACTAATCCATCGAGAACCGAAACTGGATTAAAATATCAATGTACAAAATACATATCGTTAGTACTCAAATGATTGTGAAATATACTAAATCCACTATGAATAATTTTAAAATTATAGTAGACAGTCAATATACAGAGCAAAGTAAGTTCTTAACCTATCTGAAAATATTTATGATTTCATTAAAAGAAATGCCTTTAGAATATTTTTTCACGCGTCAATTCAAGTTATGCCACGTAGATATTCTAAGATATGCAAATAATTGGGAAAGAATAGACCATTTTTGTTGACTTCTGCTTCCAAAACGACACAAGTAACCTTAACTATTACAATTTACATTGAGGTAATTTATGACATATTTATGTCACAGCCTAAATGCGTTTACTTTTCAGCAAAACGATCAAAAATCGGATTGCTTAGATTTCATTCGGCTTATCCTACTATGTAAAGTTTGCGAAACTTGTCGACAAGTAATTGTGAGACGTGCCCGGGGTGGCGCAGGATTGGATAAAATTGTTACATTTTATCAATTTAATATCGTAAAGCTCTAACCCGTACTAAAATACTTTCAATTGTTTACTTTCAATTAAAATCAGAAGTGAATTGTTTTTGTTTTCGGTCCAAAATCCTCTTGTCAAACTTTGCTTCTATTTACTTTGCTCTTTTCTCTCTCAAACTGTAAATTTCTAGAACAATAATAACTTAATTTAAATATTTAGGTAAAGCGTCCAATTGTTTAAATGATAAGTACAATTTTGATCCTAAGTTGATTTTGATAAATATTTATCGATATCCAAAATGTTACTTGTTTTGTGGACAGCAGGTAGGTGAATAGTCGTAACACAAAGTTATTATTATATCCATATCGTGCGGGCACAGGCGTAGAGGATTCAATTAACTAAAGTATTAAACAAGTAAACAGCTTGTAAATATTATAATTTACTTCTAATAATTCCTATCTCACCTTATACCGGAAAAAAATCAACAAGTAACTCCCGAGTAACATTTTCCTACCTATAATAATATTTACAGCAATTGTTTGCTATTGTAGTAATCATTTTGTTTTTCCCCGAAACATCGATGTTAGCCAGCCGTACTTAGCTTTAATGCAACGTTTCATTCAAATTTTTAGCTCGCTCTAAATCAAACAAAGGATTCATCGAAATGTCGTCCAGCAAGTTAACCATTGCGCCACGCAGGTCGTTAAAACCGTTTCGTTATAACAGCAATGTTGAAATAATACAAATTATTTTCCAATTCATTACAATATGAACATCAGTTCCTGTCTCATTCATCGCAATGTAGGCAGACTTGTAACACGAAGGCCGCCGCGATCCGCCTCCGAAATCACTTGTGAATTGTTTGGAAATCCAATTTGCAACTCATTTATATTTCATTCAGCTTGTTTACAGTTGCTGGCACTATTGACTCTCTGTTAAGCCCTTTGCTCTGTGAGCAAGTAATGAAACGTCTTTTCTGCCCTGTCTTATCAAAGATGAATACTCCTTCAACAGACTCATAGTATTGCAATAAGCCGCTGTGTGGCTTCTATCTTGGCTATCAATGTAATCATCGCTGTCACGAATGTCTATCAGCAGCGGTAGCCGTTCACCAAAATCCACTCTTTAATTAACTGTGTAAAATACGTGTAGCATTTGAAATATCCGTCGGAACGTTCGGGAGTTATATTACTTACGCAATTTGACTAAGACCAAATAGCGAGTGTGAGTGTAGTGGACAACTAACTAGTTTCTAAGTCAAAGAGGTATACACTTTTAAACAGTCACAGTTACCGGAGACATACCTTCGTTATGTTTTATTCATAAAATAATGTGTATGTATTGTAGTCTTTAAACACTATAATTACGAAAATTTAATATAAACTGCACAATTCTCATACAAAATCTCACATTCGTAGGACCTAAAATTATTCTGTTTCTCCGTTACCAAATCTGCTATTAGCATGCCATCTAGCAGTAACTGACAATAATAAAATATATCGTTTAAATTCCAAAGAGAAGCCATTCTCGCCTCGCGGCGGCGTCTCAAACATCAGAAATAGATTCCTTGCGAAGTTTCTCGACGATATAACGGATAAAACTTTCAGCGTTGCTTTAAGAGGATATAACTGATATCCTTCTTTGAATCTAGGCTGCTTGTGAAGTTTCTGCGCGGATTCCTTATACGTTTCAGCTTAGGCGCACCAATGATAAAATTCCGGATAATTTATTGGTTTATTTGTCCTCTATTCTCCCTAAAATGGTAGAAGATACAGCACTGATGTAGCAACAACTTTGTTCCGAATTCTCTAAAGAAGGTTTTGGTATCAAAATTATATCGATCGGACACATGGTTGATATACTATGTGCTGACTTTTCTTGAGTTTTCTTAAGATGCAAGGCGCGATAGGTACAGCTAGTATTAAATAAATGTTACATAATTCATTAATTTTTCAAACTTTTGCTCATAATAAAGTGAGCTCACGCTTTGGATACTGTTACGATTTTAATTTTAGCTATTTACATAAAATTGCCTTTGGCCATATCTATTGGCCTAGCAGCGTTTGCTGGCAGACCAGGATGTTATGATAGTAGGGCTTTGGATTAAGGTGGCTTCACGAAACGACTGTCTTATTCATATTATTTTTAACTTTAACATATTAATAGCCAGATATTGTCGCAGCTGCTCCGCTGCGTATTGGTGGATAAAGTCATTATTATGATTTCGAATATCTTTCCGTGAAGCCCGACTATCTAGCTCATTTTGTCCAACACAAACACTCTTAATTTAGTTAAATAGATACAAATTGCTAATAAGTATTATTAATTAAAATAAATATAATTTTCCTAAAAGTTATGACACTACTGTCCCAGTCCTTGATTATAGATTACGTCTATAATGTCTCTGGTGTTTAGCCAATATCCAAGAGTCGTAAAAATATGTATTTATGTATAATGTCATTTTAATGTATAATTAAGTTATGAACCCTAAATCATATACACAAAACACACATAGGTACTGTTAGTACATACATACTAGAGCCCACGAATTTATTAAAGCTACATATGAAGTTGCAACTCGACGCGATCTGGTAATTATTGTAAATCTTTATTGTGATGAAATATGTGCTTTAATTTCCACGTACCCTCATGGAAGCAACTTATTACTTTATTAAGATAATAAGTCCCCTGTTACGGGACTTGGGAACACGTTGTAAGGAATGGGATGCCAGTATTATAAATTACTGAGCAACACCCGACCTCCTCGTCACCGAAACCCCTCGGGTATCCCTTAAACGATAATATGTTTTCTGAACTCAATGTGTTTGTTATCAAAGTATAGAACACAGCAATTTTAAGTGGTAAAAATGCGTCTCACGGTCGTGAAATTCAATGTAACAAAGACTCGTGTCTATTTACCTCCAAAAAGAGCCCGTTCACTGGCATCTACTTTCCACAATGTATCCTAGAGGTATCCTCGACTTTCAACTTTAATTATTTCATAGAATCCAGCTGCAAAATCTAGGTATTCTAGCTACATAGGGGCGAACTTTAACACCACGATAACTATTAGACCTATTGTCATACATGTATGGTGTACTGTAATTCGGGACGATGCCAAATATCATCTAGCAGCGTTGGATTCCAATAAGGTCTAACATAATTGGTGACTTTCAATTAGTCAAAACGAACCTGCAAAGTACCGAGCATTGACGAAGTGGCCAGCCTGTTAATAAGTTAGTAATTATACTCCACCATACCCTCCCTACCAATGTTCCGACACATGGCAAGTATTCATCGCTTCATCGTAAACATATCTCCGCGCCGGTACGAACATTTGTCCATTGTTATGCATACCGCGAAAGACTAGAATAATTTGCGCGCCTCAATGTTGACTATCGATGTCAATATAGGATCCATTGCAACTGTATTATACTATAGTGAAAAATAATGCTAGTGATTTTCACTATTTTTTTCGTTAAGATTCAATCCAGATCAATTTATTTTTCCTGCCTTCTACCCATTAATGGTCCACTACTGAGCACAGGTGTCAGTTAATGATGACGTCTAGAGCATACTACACCACGCTGTTCCAATGTGGCCAACCCAAGTGTTGGAAGTTTTTAAGCAGCCCGAAGGTATCTGACATGGCTTGACGACTGCTATCTACAATAACAATCAGGACCGAGGCTTAACATGCCTTCCAAAGCACAGAAACGCTCAAGAATTTTTTGCTACTAGCGGTCCAGGAACCGACCGCGCCCGCAGTTGCTTAACTCTGTCGATCGCATAGAATCGACTCGAGCCGTTCGGCTATGAGCACTTCTTATTTTATTTTGTTTAAAGTTAATTCCAATTCGAACCAGAATGACTTCACTGCGGTAAAATTTTATTCCATTCTCAGTTTGTCGGGAATTCTAAAGGGTCTTATACATGCTTACTCTTCTCATGCCGTAATCCATCACACGTGGCGAAAAAGTCTTTAGATGACGAGTGCACTAACTTTATTCGAATTCGAGATAAACGAAATCGTTTGCTGGTACGTACAATGGAAACTGCAAACCTTTGGGTAATTCCGACAAGTGGGTCGGGAGGAAAAAATAAATGTATTATTACCATTATTTTATATGACATAAAGTAACCACTTCACATTCAACAGTTATGACGCGGTTAATTGAATAACGAAAAATGTGTGAACGGTTTACTTCTTGGGTTTTGACATGTTGTTTATAAATAATGTATTTTAAGGGATTAAAAGAATTTACGTTTAAATAATAACAGAGAGCAATCACCACCTTTTGTTTAATAATGAACATTGACTTATTAAATTACAAATTAAATACTTATAATATATAATAGCACACTTATAGAGATGCATTATCGCTATGGAATCTGGCATAGCTTACGCACTCTAAGACGTCTAAGAGCGAAGTATCTGAAGTATCCGTGGTCGGGTGCCGCACAGCTATTTATGTAGGCACAGCCTGTCACACCACCATTTTTGATAAACTGAAATAAAATATGGTTGTAAGAGGTCTCCACCGTACACATCAGATGCTTAAAAACAGTATAAAATAATGGTCCATACTATGTGAGTGAAAATCGAATGATACAGAACACAAAATATGAACGTGGTTTAATACTGAAGCAAGTAAGTAAGCGAGGTACTTCGTTATTTAATAAAAATCTATTCACTAACTTAATCACAGTCTGGAGCACAATAATCGCTTTAGAAATGGACAAAAGAAGAAACGGGCTTCACTTAAATACGCCGTAATAAATATTCCAATTCCTAAGTGAAGTAAATGCGCATTATTAGGTATAACTCAATAAGTACTCGCTAGATGTCGCTCAGATTAATATAGGACGACATAATAAGCACTAGTTTTTGAAAAAAAAAGAATCACCAAATCGGGAGAGCCAGGTTATGAAGTAACAAACATAAAAATGTACAGTCGAATTGAGTACCTCTTCTTGTTAAGTAGGTTAAAAGTCGGGTCAATAAAAAAAATGTATTTAAAGATTTCTAAAGTCTACCTTTTACATACAACTCGTATTTTCAGTAAATCCATCTAGAAATAGCAGAACATCAGTCAACAATATTCCTAGGTATAGATTTCTCGTTTGCTCTCATCCATGTGACCTGGATACACAAACTTCCAACGCAAGCATTTTGCATGCAAATAGGTTCCTCGTTCTTGATTGAGCTGCATCTATTGTTATAGAACTGCTGATATTAGCCGTTCTATGTTTTTGTTCGAGATATTGCAGACCGGTGTGTAATCGGGGATTACTTTTAGTTGACTAGTTGTTCTCATCAAAAAATTCATTCGCGGTAAAAGTAGCACGGAATCGCTCAAGAAATGCTGATGTGTAATATACCGACATTATGATTTTTTTTTAAACAAGGATATGTGTATATGGAGCTATGTACCTTTGTATGTACAATCCATCCCCTTATAATGCGTTTACACACAATATCTGTAAAACATTTTTTTAGAGGCATTTTTATTATATCATGATTATCTATGCTAATATATATGCTAATAATTTAAAGCTGAAGAGTTTGTTAGTTTGTGTGTTTGATTGATTGATTGTTTGAACGAGCTAATCTCAGGAACTACTGGACCGATTTGAAAAATTATTTTAGTGTAAGATAGTCAATTTATAGAGGAAGGCTATAGGCTATAGAACATCACGCTAAGATGAATAGGAGAGGAGGAGCAATAATAAATATTGTAAAAACGGCAAAATTTTGAACTTTCCATGCGTGCGCTGAGTAAACGGTGAAAGTTACTCGAAAATCATGTATTACAAAATTGTTCCCCTTTAAAAGATCTAAATAAAAGTCCGTGACAGCATATGTCTAGCTTTTAAGGATAACACACTGTAACCATTTTTATGGCAAAACAACGTTTGCTGGTTCATCTAGTACAATATACGATTAAAACTTCGGTATATTGACGTGGCTAGGACCAGATTCTCAGCGAAGCAGAAATTTTAATGGTTAGTTTAAATTTCTGTTCTTAAGGTGTATATTTGTGACATTGATTCCTATTGTGGGGCTATGAGTGTGTAGCGTTATGATTATTCTTATAGATTATTTCCACGGTTTATTTCAATGTTATCCTGCATAGCAACATTGTCTCACATTCGTACAACATGACCGCACCGTTTGTTGCAACAGGTGTGAGTTATGTAGGACGTGTCTTATCTTGCACCTAACTGGTCCATTGTTTCTTTAGAAACCTTATTGCTACACCATAAGGACCGATTTCCTGTCAATAATAATTCATCCATATAATACGAAACAAAGACTATATTGTGTAAGAGAAATAAGAGAACAGGTCATGTATGTTTTATTTATCAACGTCTGGTTGGTAACTTTAGATTTTACAAAATCGCCTTTATCCTTTTGATTGCTATTGTCTTATGAAAATTGGTTTTTAAAATTAAACTTTGAATTTCGAAATGCAATAATTTGGATCTCTCCTATAGTATTCAATACACCTATTGGGTTCTCTGGCAGAAATAGCTTGTTATGACAAGGCCGCACATTGTATTGTGCATCTTAATTATTAGTGTTTTGGATGTATTTGTTACGATGTACAAAAAATAAAGAGTTATAACTTAGTTTAGTAATATTATCTATTTGAGAAAAATATAGATAAATCTATAGCGCACGGCGTTCGCCATATTTTTGTTATTACGCGAGTTATGAACAATATTGCTGACACTTTACTACCGGACTATTATTATTCATGATAAACGTACGGTTTGTTTTTTACACGAAACTTTATTTTTGTTCACACCCTACTTCTAAATCTGTAATGAACTTGTTTTCCACTGAACAACGTAGTGTACTCATAACACAATATTATCTCAGAAGCCTCGAAACTAGTAAGCTAAAGTTTACAATAATAACTGTCCGTACATTACTAATTATCAACAACGGTCAGCAAGGTCATTAAAGGTCAAAATTTACAACACAGCCTACGAAAAACTGGCGTGTTGTAACAAAAACAATCACTTAACAAATTACACTATTAATAATATAATAAATACGTTACCATACTGGGATTATGTTACAGCCTACAATACAACTGAATTGTGACAACATTTCAATTTCATACAGATTATACAAAATTATACGCTCAACAATGGCTTCATTTATTCCCACGAGGACAACATTAGGCTCATTGTGCCATTTAATTTAACGAGAATCTTAAGAGCACTCGCTGC
The DNA here is from genome assembly GCA_018248895.1 of Carystus phorcus. NCBI lineage: Eukaryota > Metazoa > Arthropoda > Insecta > Lepidoptera > Hesperiidae > Carystus > Carystus phorcus. The sequence continues at coordinate 22,779 of DWJN01000324.1, forward strand.
TATTATGTTACTGAAACTGAATTAATTATAAATAAGAGGAAAATGCTCATTGTCGTACTAATTTACTACAACGTATGTCATATTTTTGTAAAAAATATTGCTTTAAGTAAAAAGGACGTGAAGGATGAAGGCGTAGCAATTTATTCCTAAGTATTCCTAGTATTATTGAAAAAAATAGGCTAGACGAAGCAGTCCGGGCGGTATTCCATAATTCCACATCTTAAGTATTGTTGAAATTTTAATCAAAGTCATATGCCAATTCGAGAGAAAAGTGACTTAGTTTGTCACTGCAAATAATATATACAATCAAGCCTCTGCGATGAGTAAGTTGTACGGAAGGATGAACTATAATAATAGATTGCTAACTAGTGGGTTGGCTTCTGTGCATAAATTACTTCAAATGATATAGTGCCACTTAACAGCATTCATAGTTATCTATCATAACTAAGTAATTGTATTCTGATGATTTGCGGTTTTCACGATAGCTATGAGCGTTGACAGTAGCTATATGTTCGTCACTTGATTACTCGATGTGTAATATTACTGTCGAAGGACCGGTCACTATCCTAGTTTACTTTCACGCCATTGTCATCTCAAGGCATAAGTTACAACGGCCATATTCGCATGCGCTTCCTTACAATCATGTTCCATCGAAGGTCTCAAGACATTATTGCACAATTATAGGTCTTGCTATTTACGTAACAACCATGTAATGGGACATGGCCTGAATGCATACAATAAAAGTGCGTTAATCCGACTACGACATGTTCAGAATTTTTATATTTACCTCTTGACATTTCTGTCGACGTTACGTAACCTTTATATAATTTCCTACTTGCTCGTCTAGTTTGTGATCTAACTGGCGAAGAATTCAACGCCTATCTTCACCATATGTCTTTAGTGCATGGTAACAGGAAATAAAAAGATCTTGAACTTGAACAAGACGTATAATTTGTATTAGAAATATAACAGGAAAAACATATTTTAGTAGAATGCGATCTTGAGACTAACAAGGTCTTTTACATTACTAAAAAAATAGTTTTTAATGTTACTGCTTTCTATAAAGAAGTTGTTTAAAGAAAAAAACTTGTCCTAACGTGAATAAACAGAGGATAAGGAAGTTTGTTCCACTTTCAAGATGATAACAGAAGTCGTAATAAGATAACAACAACGTGTTAAAAATACTTAACCAAGATATGGAGCAAATTTATGGATCTTATAAGGGTCAGTAAATTATAGATAGTGTTATAATTAAAAATATAACGGAATTAATTAGGACGGAAAGAAACATTACAGTGTTACAAGCGGTGACATTTTGTAGTTGGGTTAAAAATGTTCTTATTGAAGATTTACGAAGTGTAGAATACAAGCAAATATCTTAATTTGATAATAAACATATAATAGCGGCTTCATTAATTTATATTTGCTACGATATTGCAGTAACTGCTGCATGATGATACGACATTTCCACTGGCAAAAGATAGGATCTTCCCCGTTGTACCATAACAGACCAAAGGAGGGTGCTCAGCCAGGCATGCAGGTAATGTATACGGTAAGAGTGTAACATTGTAATACAATATGTGTCAAAAGTAAAAGGAAGTTAACGGAAATGTGAACATTAACCTACATCTTAATAATGATGACGATATCCTTTTGGGGGTTCGAGGAAAGGTTAAAAAAGGACCACGGATGATTCTCTGAATTCTTATATATGCCTTACACCGTTACCAATAAATATTTTGAATACAAGGATAACAGTAAATAATTGTCCAATTGTAATAACAAATATTTCATTATTAAAATATTTTTTTTTGAGGTCATCGTGTCGCTGGCTCATCGCAGTTCTTGAAACAGTGCGAATGGTTTCACAGAATCGAGTTTCGCAATACCAAGTACGGTACGCCCTTGGTGCTAATCTGTTGCTAATTTCTGTCATTTATTCACCTCATTCACGAAAATATGTACGTCGCTTACAGTTTTCGGAAATTTATGCGTTTGATAATCTATTTTAATACTAAGTTTAACAAAATAAAATGCTACTTTGTTTCATTATATCTTAAGAATGTTGTTCTTACTCTCAAGCACCCAGCCGAATGATGATCAGTTGTTTGTCGACTCAAGTAAGATAATGGTAGCAAGCCTGGGAAGTATCCGAATGATGATCAGATGTTTGTCGATTGACTTAAGCAAGAGGATGCTAAGAAGTATCACAGAAAGACAGATTAGTACCAATAATAATATTGCGAGTAATAACTAATAAGCAGCTATGCCTTTTGTCGCCCCTTTTGACACCCTGGTTTGCGGTTATGAAATTGGTGTAAGTATGCTAAGCCACCGGAATATGGTTGATGATTATACGCGATTAAGTATTCATGAGCATTATCTTCTTTATGAGGGCGTTTATAGAAAACTCATTCATTATACTGTGCCGTTGCCAAAAGTTCCAGCAAACCATAATTCCATGTATCAAATGAAAAAAGATATGCCATAACATCCGCCCGTATCAAGTAAACTTTTGAAACTATTCGTTGAACATGTGGGTTTATAAATGACCCAACAATCTTGACATATTGCTACATAAAGTTGTTTGGGGTCGCTAGTGTGAGCTTGACATATATTGAAACCCCCGTCATCAATCTACTGTTTCATAAGAACTTGCAAAAAGAACCTATTTATCAGTTCTGTTAAATACATAATCTTTTCTTGGTATTAATTTCCTTAATAATATCGTTTTCCTCAACAACAGGCAACAAAGGCAAATGAACTTTTAACTTTACAGCAAAAGGTATTTTATAATAATTATATAAATAAGTAATTGTTTACTTCATAGTATTCTTCCCGTTGTGGTTTACTGTTAACCTAATTACAATATATATAATATGTGTATACTAATAATAAAACAGTACCTTTCGCTTTAATTAAAGAATTCTTATTATAGATGTCGCCACTAGTATCTGCATTAGCTATAGAAAAACAATAATTGCCCTCATTTGTTAGAACCGGTGGGTTTATATCGAAATGCTTTAAACGAAGCTATAAAACTTGACGACCCGCGTGGCGTAATGGTAACCACGCCGGACCGCCGTTCGATGGGTCCTGGGTTCGATTCCCAGCGAGAC
>DWJN01000325.1:0-25889 GCA_018248895.1 Carystus phorcus
AAGAGGTGACATCTCAAACCCTTCGTTGCTCGGATTGGTACCGTTGTATGTGTAAGATAACTACAACAAAGCACGTCGTTGAAAATTGTTCGCGGTTCCAGGCTTTTGATTAGTACTAGACGGTAAACCGCTCTTAATTTCAGCGCTCACCCCGCTCAATGGTACCCTGGCCAACAATTAAGATCTACATATATTTCACTCTGTATCCGCTGTATGCTGATCAGCAGCCGCTAGGTACATCCAATCATTGCACGTCGTAGTTAAGTAACCGTCTTGGATGTTATTATTAATTCTGTAAAGTTTACTTGACATGTATATAAATAAATAAATTGTTTAAAGCTATTAGATTATCTATGTATCACACCCTTCAAAGCTTTGGTTAAAGACCTATCTTTACAGTCGAAATTTGAACGTAATTCATGTAATTTTATTTTAACATGTCTCAATGAATTGGAAACTGGTTAAAATAGACTAAATGTTTTCTTAAGCTTATACATCTAAATTATTTAATCCGTTTCTGGGAATAGTGAGAACAAATTCTCATATTTATTGGAAAAAAAATGCTGGAATAGTAGTGATTTGACCTGTTGAGTAAAGGCTCCCTGGTTCGAAACATATGGGGAACGATTACTGTTCATTCTCTGGTATCTGTGGGTATCGGTAAAATATCTCGCAGGTGGAATTGATGAACTGAGACTTCTTTATATTACTTTCAAAGATGTGTAAAATCTTTCCAACATATTTAAAGCCGACTTGAGCTCAGTAGTTGGTCGTTATGACAACAGATTTATTAAGTCTGAAATTTCATGCTTTAACAATACGATCTAAGTTAATATCCGCCATCATTCTTCTTATCTACATTATTAAAAAATAAGGCCTTTTTCGCTTGACTAATTCATCAACGCCGAGCCAAACAATTTTTTTCTTTCATGGCCTAGAGCAACAAAAATAAAGGATCTAGAAAAATGTACTTGTTCGGAATAACAAGTGTAAATTTTTGTGGTATAAAAATCACATTGCGAAAAAACTATTCGCGCTTTTGACATTAGTGGCGATCCCGTAAAAAAGTGGGAAAACAAGGTTTACCTCGCATTCGTATTCTTAGGAAGTCCTTTCATTTGATACCCATATTGTAGGGCATCATAAAAAACTAAGTCCTCTATTTTTAAAAGTCCACCATATTAGATTCAGAGTGATGTCACTTTATTTTTCGAATTATTATCAAAAAGACCTTTTATTCGGAACCCATATTCTAGAACTACATTAAAATACCTAATTCGCCATCTTCCATGTTCTGCCATCACATCACATTGCTTAACCATCTATTGTCATCCAAACCAAACGTGTATAGAAAATATCAGCTCAATCAGTTGAAGATATCTGCTTAAAAATTGAGTTGCAAGATTCAACCCTATCAAACAAACATACATACATATATATGTATGTATGTATACCTGATTATGTATATTTCTTAAAAGCTTTTATTTAAAATTGCACTATACAACGATATACAACTACGTAATACAATTGCACGATTTGAAAAAATCTTTTAGTGTAAGATAGTCCATTCATAGAGGAAGGTTATATAACCTCATGCTAAGATGAATAGGAGAGAAGCAGCTATAAAAATTATTGCGAAAATGGCAAAATTTAAAGCTTTCCTTGCGTGCGCTACGTAAATGGTGAAAGTTACTCAAAAATCATGTATTACAAAATTGTTCCCCTCTAAATGTTCCAAATAAAAGTCCGCGACAGCATATGTCTAGCTTTTAAGGTTAACCCTATAACCATTATTATGTTAAATTTTTACCGAAGCGAGGCGAGCGAGCGAGCGAGAGCTGGTCGCTAGTAATTAATAAAAATAAATAAAATTCCCTATATACGTTCCTTTCATTATTATTAAGGGTGTAAAATTAGGCTATGTGTATAAACATATACATAAATTGTATAAACTAGATGTTGAAAGTATAACATAGAAAAATGCATTTGACATGGACAATTTCCCAAGTATTGATATCAGTACGAAAGGCCAACATTTAGATCTAGGCTGCTTTTTTAAAATTGAATTTTAAAATTCTTCTAAACACCTTATTTAAATTTTCATACATTTAAAAAACAAGCACTAGATCATTAAATTGAGACAAGAAATCGTCTGTCCGTCAGCTAAGCATAACAACGATCCTAGGAGCTATTCTAACTTGTGGATAGCATAGAAATAACCCAACAGACATAAAAGTTTTGAAACTATCATTGTGGTTCACCAAATTCGAAAACATTATTGTTACTTCGTGTAAAAAGCTTTCAACGGACGATAACATCGTTTTATGTTAGTTACTCGTGGTTGTGACAATATTGGACTTGTAATGGTAAAATGATTAACTTGTTTTAGAACTTCGTAAAACTAATGCGCTGTACGTAAAGGTGAAAAGGGGAAGATAGTTCATGATATCTATTACATTATAACATGTTGGAGAAATAAATAATGTGTTGGATAAGATAATAAAAAGTCCCAGATGACTTTGAAAAACACCAATTTTTTCTTCGTCTTCCTATATTTTACATCCATCTATTCTCACACAATCACACAACCTAGCTCTGTCCCTCTAGTGTTCTCAATCTCATTCCATTCCACGTTAATATTTTTGAACCAAGTATTTATAATTTGTACAATAAATTTTCCATCCCAAACCATAACCATTCCTAAACTTGAACATGATTTAAGGAAGCTGAATTTCGGCCGCTTCTCCTTAGAAATTGCACCATGAAATTGCTGCTGTATGTAGATTAGATGACAGTAAAATAACTTAGTGCCATCGAGCCGATCTGATGATTCAGCACGAAGGTGGGTCAAGAAGAGAAGAATCGCTGAATCGCCTCCTAAGTAAGACATTTAATTTTGGTGAGTCTTGGATCAGCTTTGGTTTCGATGGAGAGTCATGCAAGGAGGCTCATTGCTGACCATGATTTAGTTAAAACTAATGTGCAAAGTCTTGAGCACTGGCGTACAGAAGCTAGTCTCTCAGTCTTCTATAGTATGCATTTTGGAGAGAGTACGCAGGAAGTATTTGATTTAGTTGCCCCATCTCCGTTCCTTCATCGAACCTCCCGATGCTCGCCGAGTATTGCTAACATCAAGCTGATAAGAACGACTTGCTTTGTTTCGTCGTTCATTTTGCTCACCGCTAAGGTTTGGAATAGTTTCCCCTACTTCGGTATTCTCAATTACTTATGATGTGGGAGTCTTCAGGAGGAGAGTGAAAAGTTTTCTACTAAGTTAGTGCGTGCAGCATCTTAGACTTCTTGCCACTTACCATCAGGTGGAGTTGTCTTCAGGGTTTAAATTATTTAATATAAAAAAGGTCATTAGAATCACCTTGAATAACTATTAATTTCCTCTGACGATGAGGATCTGATAAGAGAACTAGATGGTGGCTGACTACTAGATAGATTACTTAATAACTGAACTGCTGAGTATGGGTTCATTAGTTTCACTTTGGTTAAATCTGTTCAGGTCACTTGATAAGCAAACTTTCAAGGGGTCGAAGGAATCCAGGCATGCACAATAAAACACAATCGATCTTGGTCTCCTTCGATTCACCTTGATTAGACTTGTATGTTATCATAATTATAGTTAGTGACTTAGATATAGCTCCATCTAACAAATACGTGTTAAATAAAAATCGTTTGAACCTTTTTCAGATCTTGGAACGCAGAAACATACAAATAAAAATTGTAAACATCATTGTAATGGGATGTATCGCATTTAATATTTTTTCTCAAATATACTTCATTTTCAAACTTCGAACAATTACAGATTTATTATACATGCCTCTATAGCTTGCAATCAATTAGTGGATGAGATATTGTATAACTGAAGCGTTTAAAGACCAATAAATTATTTCTGTCGTACTTATAAGTGATCAATTAACGTAAGTGAACTTCGGGCGTGGTCAGGATTAAGACTGGTAATTGTTTAATGGCAAAATGTTTACCAGCGGTTTATTTTAAAGGGAATATCAGGTCATTGAAAATAAGGAATGGAAAGTTTGGCATCAAGTAGTTGGGAAAATTTACTTTCGGCAGTTTTTGGTGGTTCTTTTTACTATTAACAGTAATTTAAAATTTCACAACATTATGACTGACAAAATAAACACCACACAGTGAAACAGAATAATTATTGGCAACGAACGAATATAAATCCTAATTATTATAAATGTGAATGTAAATTTGTTTGTCTCGCTTTCCCGCCAAAATTACTCAACCGATTGTTATGAAATGTTGATCACATATTTTTAGAGGTATTAATAAGTACATGGCGATGCTTTATATAAGAAAATATATTTAAAAAGAGTAATGATCTTTGATATTTATTTAAGGACTTCAATGTGAGCGAAGTCGAGTGTAAAAGCTAGTAAATCATAAAGGAGAGATTCGAGTCTTGCATACATTGTTATGGAGCTTAAGGATTTATGGACGGTGGCCAAAGGTCAGCTGTAAATGTCTTAATGCCAATTTTATCAGTCATTCCAAATATTATCTTGTTAAATAAAATATCCTTACTTAATATTAATGTCGGAATACGGCAAGCTTGGATAGGTTCACAGTGTTATGACCTCCCATGGGTTAGTAGTGATTTACAACCCTTTTCCATGTTCACATAATTGTATTGACTGCCGTGATAGATTACATCTAAATGTAAGCATAGATTTTTAACGTAGATTGTACGATGTTGGGGCCGTACATAAAATAGTTATGGTTGTTTTTCTATTACCATACTGAAATTTTTTCGTAGATCGTAAGTAAAATAGTACATCATATCATATTTTGTATTTTCGTTTCGTTAAGAATTACTTCAAAATTACCTTAACAATTAAACATTCTATAAAAAAACATGTGGGTATCCTCAAGACAATAGTGATTAGGCATCTTATAAGTTAGTGCGCTTTATCTCTCAAGACTCTGTACTCTCGTACTCTTACCATCAGCTAGGTTTCTAATCAAGCATTAACACTGAACGGCAATCACCACTTATCATCATAATGGCTTGTCTGTTCCTTTGTCAGTTGGCTACATACAAAAATCAATACAATAAACACACAACACACTAAAATTGTTTAGCGATGTAGTGTTTGTATCGATTTAGTAGACATTTAACTTTGTCTCACGCATACGGACAGAGGGGGTAACTGTCAAACGTCACTCGAGTAGAGGACTCGGTACGGGATAGACGTGTGCTCGCACTCGTGTTGCTGTAGTGGTAAGCAAGTGATAGTGAAGTGCTGCCCTAAGTGTTCCTCTGGCGAATACCATACGACACAGTTCACTGCAAATAGTATAATTTACTTTATCATGCAACATAATCGCTTGTCAATAGACAAAATAAAAAACCGAATTCAATCAAATATTCCAATTCCAAAATTATACACATCAAGTAAATGTACATTATTAGGAATACTCAAAAACTACTCGTCAGTTATTGATCAAATTTAAATGAAACCACATGACAAATACAGGCATCCGAATAGAAAAAGAATCATCCAAATCGGTACACCCAGTAAAAGTAATGAAGTAACACACAAATGGTAGCGCCGGAGCTGAAAAGTTAAAATTTACTTTGTTTAATAAAAAGAAACTAGATTTGGAAAATTTAATAATCACCGACAACTCAATTTAACTTCACAAAGTAATATAGCTAATTTCACGTAGTAATGCCGAATCTTTGTTGTTTTAGGGGGACGTTTTAATGTGCTTAGACCTCGCTTGAGAGATAACATTCGACTGTAATGTCTTTGCCAACGTTTCACCCCTAGTCACGTCTAATTTTGTTGATCAGTGTTACACAAAATATATTATTTGAGTCGTATGTGTATTTTTATTTAATATAAATTCATTTTACATATGCGTACCATGTTTGTTGAGTTTGGTCTTAATTATATTGCCTTTTGTATTATTATTCCCTTCGTTTGTGCTCTCTTCTATTTCGAATTACAATATTTTACATGTCTTTTTTTATTTTAAAAGAGAGTATAACGAAGTGTACTGTATGAATAGTTTTTTTTAATCAAAACAGGGAAATAGAGTAACGTTATAAAGGCCGATAACAGGTCTTGATAATATAATTCGAAATAAGACACTTAAGCGGTGCGATGAATACATAAATTCTAGGAAAACATCGTGATACATTTCAATTTCTGGTTAAAATTCTCAAAAAAAGTATAATTGGAAAAACTTAACCGATGGCCTCAACGATAACGGTTTTATAAAACAAGCAGATTCTTCAGAGAATATTAAAGACACTTCTCGGCGATATTGGAAATATTTTTGTCGTTTCCAAACTTGTCCTCGAGATTTGATGTGGAATTTAAATTGGACGACTGATTGAAAACAATTATTATCGGAATCTTTCAGATAACGAAGATTGACAGGAATACATGTAACAATAACATTATATACACCTAATAAGATTTATTGATTCGATTCAATTATTATACAACTTGGGTGCGTTTGTAGTGATAATACATTACAATTTATATTACAATATACATATGTACATATATTATTTCTAAGATATAAAGAAGTAGATGTACAGAATACTATAATATCTTGGGTATTGTAGTAAAATCAGGGTTTTTAGGCAGTTTTGTAGCATAGCATGAATTGTATTTGTTGTTTATACATATGTACATAGTTCTAATTCTTAACCGCTGTCGCTTCGCTTTGTAAATTATGATCCTAGCGTTGTCAATATTAGTGACTACACCCAAAATAATTGGTAGTATTTTTTAACTGTTCTATAAATATCTCATATATAAACAAGTACTTGATTCGTCTTTGTGAATCTATGTATTTGTAACAACCGTATGAGTTTTTACGTTCAGCTAAACTTTAGTTATTGGAGTCTGCTTTCTTATGTATCGAACTGAACGTACCATCCAGCAGAAAAATTCAATGTACCAGGGAGGTTGGATTCGGCCTATCCATACTTATAATATTACCGTATACATAAGCGAGACTTTCTGTGACCTTTTCCCCAGTAAGTAATAACACTACTCAAGAAATGACAATTTAGGGCTCGTTAAGATAAGTATTTAAGTTTATACAAACATCAACGACATTAGAACTTTTTAATGCTTTTGAAATGATTGCCCATGTCCCAAAGTTAAGAAGTTCCACACACGACTAACGCGTAATTAAGGTTTATACGTACTGCGAGACATTACGTTAGATGCCTGCAATATTTTGACAAACAAAAACAATTATATACCCGCCTTCAAGGCATTATGGCCCACTACTAAGCACGGGTCTCTCATCACTGAGGCGGTCTAGAGCATATTCCACCACGTTGCTCCTTGCGGATTGATGGAGGGGTTAGCGGCCAACCCAAGTGTCGGATGCTTTTAATCCGCCCGAAGGGATCCGACATGGTTTGACGACTGCTATGTTCATAGCAACCAGAACCGAAGGCTTAACATGCCCTCCGAAGCACGGAAACGCTCAAGTTATTTTCGCCACTAGCGGTCACCCATCTATGTAACGACCGCGCCCGGAATTGGTTAACGACGCGAGCCGCCGGGCTCTGAGCGATTATATACCCACATACCATTATGTCTAAGCTTCCAACACTATGTTTAGTGTATAATAATCTGTAAGCCTTTTCATTACATACTAGTATGATCGATATCGCTACTCAATTCCATTTAACCAACGATCGGCTTTAACGTAATAGGATATAGAGAATATAGACGATGAAGTAATTAATTACAATATTCCCTTCTATTATTTAGTCTGATCTGGCAAGCGTAGTTCTAAAATTTACAATTAAACACGAAACAATTAAAGTAATAAGCGTACAATTGGCGGCCTTATCATTAAAAAGCAATCTTTTCTGGGCAACCATTGGCTGGAATTGTTAAATATGTTTTTAATAGGAAAGGGTAATGCGTACAGAAAGAGAGAGAAAAGAAATAGAATATAGTAAGCAGAAAATAAATATTGAATATTTCTAAAACTGTCACTTAATTGTTCGAAGATAACTCGACTTCTGTTATGAGTATGAGGGATCGTTTCGAAAAATCAGACATAACGACAGTCCGTCATATGAAAACAATATTGAAAGTACTGGTATTTTTTTTATTGGAAAAACATTAAAATTTCCAACTACTTTATATATATAACTCAAAATAATCACGTTCAGGCGTAATAGGCTTCTATTCACTGTTTCCTGATATATTGTTATTCATACATAAATTACAGACAGGTGTATAAATTTCTAAACTTCTGCGCTCATTGATCATTTAACTGAACATTGTATCAAAGGCAGAACTTGTATCATACACAAGTATTGACATAGTTTGTGCCACAAACCTTGTTTGTTAAGTCAAAGTTTGAGTAATTTACTACATAGTAAAGAGCCTCACAGGATAATATACTCTTCAAATGTTATTAACCAGAACTGAAATGACTATAATGTCGTGACTTCAGTACAATAGCGATGGATTCGTTTAATTCAGGCCCAGAGTAGATATTACGCAACGGGAAAAATCATACTCGAAATGTGGTAGTCTTTGGCGGTCTTTGGCCGTGTTGGGCAGCTTATAATGCACCTCAATCCTTTGCCGGCAAATCAGGGTGTCGTAAAAGGCGATAGAAGCTAGCCTGCTTGATCGTGAAACTTTACTAATGTATATAATAAGGCCGCCAATTGTACGCTTATTACTATAATTGTTTCATGTATAGAATAACTATAATTTGATATATTGATATTAAATTCAGAACTAGGTCTGCCAGATGAGACTAATATTAGAAGCGAATATTGTAATTAATTGTCTTGTCGCCTATATTCTCTATATCCTCAATATTATCTATCTAATAGATTATATCGTCGATATTATTAGGTCAGGAATATTATTATATTTCATGAAGCCGTCCTGGCTAGCTACCTCTTGTTTGAATCATCCGCCAAACGATTTTGTCGTATTCTGCCTGAGGACTTAAGAGTACATAAGTACTACCTTTCATTCTTATCTTTCTTAGCTGATAACCTCTCGATGCCTTCAGTGCTGTTGGTGTCCATGGGTGGCAATGACCAGTTATTATCACGTAGGTCATTTATCAGCCATATGCATAAAAAGGTAAAAGTGGATTTTCTCAAAATTTCTGATATTTTATTCGGTGATTAAGATCACTATTAGTTCGAGAACTTTTTATTTTTACCGGACATAGAAAAGTAGCTTTTTAATTTGTTTTTAATCATGTACATACATTCATTAACACTGTAATGACACTACCTGCTTTACATACTAGTGGTAAGAAACACGAAACACGGAATCACATACCTGGTATTAAAATTTAAATTAACCATAATTATTAATATATGAAACGTGAAATAATATTTGGTCGTAATCACCCTTAATACCTATGTCTATACCACAGGATAGCGGTGCTAACTAAGCGCTAGCTCGGTTTGTGGCCAAAATTCTACCACTAAACGTAAATAACCTTAAGCGCTTTAACTAAATGGAACGTATGCTAATTGGTTAAAGCGTTTTAAATTCGTTAAATCATGTGTATGTTAACTTTATCTTGGTTGTGCTGTAGTCGTAACATAAACATATTACTTATCGTTTTAGTTTTTTGGTACAAAACATAATGAGAAAATCACCTCTCAAACAATATAGGCATAGCCCCTTTTCTTTTATAAAACATATTCACTTATTAATATGGATTGTATTTTAAACAAGCGCTGATGAAGCTTCATATGGAACTGCGCTGAGCCACTATATTCTGAAATCCCAGGTCGTGATCCTGTCGCATATTCATAGCTTCAGTTTTTTTCCTGTTGTATCTGTACCGTAAATATTCCACCGCTGCTACATGTTTTTTCCGCTTTTGCCTTTCAAATCGTGTTTACATGATACGGAAAAAAATTGTCATAAGTTATTTAGCAAGTTTGTAATCTTTTGTTCATATTTTTTCATAAGAGACATGTCGTAACCTCACCATTTAACATATCTAATGAGTGAAATAATGAAAGACTTATAGATAAAATAAATAGAACAGTGCATTTAATAGCAATACCTTACACTCATAACATGCAAACAACAAAGTCGAAAAATTTAATATGGAGTTATGATATGATTACACATATGTGGAATTTTCATAAAGTAACCATGAGGCCAATAGTCATATCTGCTACAGGAATTATCGCAAAGAACTTCCATTAAGTTATAACAGAATTAAAATATTTTTATTCATTACCCTAAAAAAGCAGCAATCTTATACACAAGCCATATCGATAGAAAAAATATAAATTACACACGTGGTATTCACTTGGCTAAGGCCTGTGAATGCTCAGTTACCGATTTCAACCGAGAAAGAATAGTCCTAAAAACAAATAATCATATTAATAGTATTAATAATAACATTGATAATAATATAATCGATGCACGAAGCCCTCCGACTTAGCCGGCTTCCTGGTCTACTTGCATAGGATTGAGGTCTGAATTCTCGGTTGCACTAATACTGAATCTAATCATAATAATAATAATGAATCTAATCGCAGAAATAAACGATATAAAACTATATTGTACATCAATAACGTTCTTTTTTGTTTCAGCGCACACACTTCTAAACGAATAGCAAAAGTAATAATAGTGCTAATATGGGTGTTAGCCCTGTCGCTGGCGGCTCCCATGGCTATGGCATGGGAAGTTATTATGGAGGAAGAGCAAGATCCAGGTAAGCCATTGAAAACTGAAGAAACATATTTTTTTTAAACCGGCCCTGATAAATTAATAGAACCAATTGAAAATAATGTTTAAAAACAGTAAATAATTTTTAATGGTGTATTATTATATAATTATGTCGCGGAGACTACAACCTGGTTTACTAAACGCTATACACGGAGCATATTGCATTGCATATTTTAAACAAATTTCGCCGCCAATGCAGTTTTTATACAAATAAACACGTACGCTTGGTCGATGTGGGCCGGCGTATCAAACGAACGATAGTCGACATAAACTCTGTATGTAGCGCTTTAAGCGCGACATTGACATACAATCGAAAGAACCCCATTCGCAAAATTTTTTAGTTTTGAAAGCAGATTCAAGACTGTTACCTACGCGTTCGTTAACAATTGGCCTAAGCCACCGTTGTTTATTTAGATTAACGTACTTTCATTGTTTTGATACTAATCGCCACAAAAAATGCATTATAATTACTTTAATCTGTGATATTGATAAGTTATCGCCCTAATCAATCTTTTAGGTGTTGCAAATTTTAAGCTTGAATTCTTGTTCTGAGCCATCAAATCTATCTTGATTGTATCTGTGTGGTTTCGTTTATTTAAATTGATATAAATCAATCAATATTCGAGAAAGAAAAATCCTCGCCACTTTTTTAAATTTCATCTATTATGTTTCCCCTATATGTAGATTATAACTCTGGCTGTATGCACATCAAAGTTTGCTCATATGGATATTAACTACTTTTATTGGGTAAACTCAATTTCAAACGATATTACTTAAGTAGGTAACATATTTTTAATTATGTTTTAATACGTAAACAAATGTGTGTGTTAACAAACATTTTGCATTCAAACAAGATGCAAACATAAAGTAGGGTACGCTTTGTCTACATTGAAGCGAGCGGCTACACAAACACCTATATTTAGATCCCCTTAAAGCGGAAAAACACATATCGCGACCAATGCCATCACGATTAAAAAGAATTTTCAAAAGCCTGTTTGTTTTATTAACAACAAAATATAACATTAATTGCTAGGTAAAGGAATATAATAATTACAATATATCAATACAATATAATTAAGACAGCAATACTAATGAAATAATTGACATGTTCGTGTGTTGTTTCAACATCATCAGCTTGTATTTTTGTAATTTTGTTATATGCCAACACTAAAGACGTAAGATTTTCATAGATTAAAAATAAATTAAACCAATGACTGGCGAACAAAAAAAACTTTTCAAAATATGCAATTAAATAAGAAATATACACGACACATAAGTGTTGTTTATATTGTTACTTTAAGCGCAAGAATGAAACCATTTTGTTAAAGATATAAATTTCCAGAGACTAAAAGTCTTTTCCATTTTAAACTGGACGTTGTTTGTATCACGTTAATTAAATCCTTGAAACAAGATTAGAGGGCATTTCAACGTGATAACTTAGATGCGAAACCACGCTTCTTAAACATCACGACTAAAAATACATTTACTGTTTATTATAAAAATGTCTTTATATTAAGAGCCTCTTCTTTTATATTTGAAATTGTATAATTTAAATACAAATATAGAGTTTTATGAGAATTATAATAAATCGTAGAAGATATGGACAAAATAATAATTAGATCAAAAATAATTCGGCTATAAATATATGAGAGTTATTCATGAGTTACACTTAGGGAATACAAAATACAATCACAGATCTTTTATAAGGGGTATATATAAATATTTTAAATTTCTTCAAATTTGTTGCAGTTACCAATTTAGTTTATAAGAAGCCATTTTGCGCACCCAGTGACTTCGGATCTCATTCATTGGCCATATACAGGCTATTATTATACATATTTCAGGTAAGATTAATAAATTTTACGCTTACTAATTATAATGACGACAACATATTCTTTTGACTAACTAATATCCTAAAAATGTATAATTATTCGTTAAAGGTAATGAAAATAAGAATCGTTAATTAAATACAACACGTATCTTTACTATTGATATGATACGTAGTTTCATTCTTATTATCAATTTAACCAAAAATAAGGAATATAAAATCTCAACTTGACAAACACAAGACATCAATAACCACGAATTTGACTACGATTTAAACAGTAGTTTTCTATAATCCCCTTCCCTAATACGCTTTTGTAATACTACGTAATACTCGATAAGAGGATTAAATTACATCAAATGAACACTTACTGTCTGAAACAGGATTTCGTAACTAATACGTATAAGAAATTGTATAGATACATAAACCCAGCATTAAAATAGTGGTAAACACAAAGAATTTGTCTCAGTTCACCAAAAACGAGTTACGTTCTATCAGAATCGTGGATTAAATGCATAATGTTTCTATTATCTCCTTAAATTGTGTTAAGTACACATTGAATTTCTTTTGTTGTATCACTTAAAAACATTGTCTCGTGTGAGTTTATTCAGTGTCTCAAACACGTTTTGTATACGTTTACGTGGAACCTTCATTTTTAATCAATGTTATGTTATCATTTCCATGCATGAGTTGTAGATAGGACTCTTACCCGTCTTCCTATGTGAGCGACATGAGGCGACGCGACGCGACACGATGTAATACGACACAATACGATCATATTACCAACCACACTGATTAAGGCGGAAATGCAGGACACGAATGCATGCAATGACTATTTGATATTTTCGTGTCGGGTCGAATCGCGTCGCATTGTCGCGTTTGTCGTTCATTTAGGACGACGGGTTAGAGTCTGCGTCAAATAGGTTTCTTCTATTGTCATTACCCTTCATTGTTTGATATTGTATATTGTTCACCTTTCAATCTAAACATTCAGTTTTAATCGATCAAAGGTATCGAATGCGTAGATTATAAGTATATGCAATATAATTTTATTCAAATTGAGTTCTCGCTAATTCACCAAACTCAAACGAAATCATCAATCACATTCGTGAGTGATCACGTTCGAAAAACCGATCACATTCACACTCCCGGGGAGTAATTTTGTCATACCTACTTACAATTACAGATATTACAAACTTCTCGGTATTTATGACTATGTATGAAGAATCGTCAAATCATCCCGTTCTAATAATCTTTTGTCACGAAAAAATTCGTCTCGTTGAGTCTTAATCTTCAATATGAGGATTCTATTGTAGTCGAAACTATAGCAACGTAGAATTAACTTAATCCAATATATACTTATTCCGAACAATTTTAGTTATAAGTAGCCTGTTTTATCTTTGATATTAGGATATTACTTGTAAACCATTGCAATACTTAAGTAATAATATTATTTAGCTCGTTTTCTCCTAAATACTATAAAAACTAAGAAGTCAATAGCTAACAATAAGTACACTTTCACACAATTCGTTAGTGAATTTAGAATAAAATACTTTTATTCCGGTAGTAAAACTGCATTAACACGCTGTTTTTAAAAGGATGTAGTTACAAAGGAGTATGTTGTGGGAATTTAAACGCTTTTGCCTTGTTAATTTTATGCACGTTGCTACTTTAGACGTCACGCATACAGTTTTTGCGTCATTATCTAAATAATTGTATGACATGAGTAGGTTTTAATAACATAAATCTTTTACGCAAAGTGACTTTGTAGTGCTTCGCTGCCACTTATTAAATAACCAAACCGAAATATATTACTATAAACGTAATAAACATTCATTACTTTGAGTACTCGATCCTCCAAATTGAAAATAAATTTCAGTTTATATGAAGATGATAAGACTGTCTCTAATGAAAAATCTGTCTGTAAGTAATATATAATGTATCATTTTCTGAAGTTAGATCGTCACTTTGCCTCATTTTCCATTTTAATGTGTGAAGATTGTGTTATTTTGAATCAATGTATTGGAAATCAAGCAAATATTTTTCCCTACTAAAATTTACTTTTCAGTTATTCGTATCAGGCTATGAAATTTTGTTTAACGTAACGAAAGGGCGGGCAGATTCTTGTTAGTAAATGAGCACAATTAAATAAGTATATCTTGTAGTAATGTTTGATTTTGTCTGTTCAGTACGTAATCCCTCTCTGCGTGATAACGTTCGCTTATGCACACATGGCGATGAAGCTATGGGGAGCACGTGCGCCGGGCAACGCTCAGGAGACTAGAGATGCTAATCATATGAAAAATAAAAAGAAGGTACTTACTTATTTACTTATGACTATTTTAATAAAGCGTGGCGTAATGGTCACCACGCCGGACCGTTCGAAGGGTCCTGGGTTTGATTCTCAGCGAGACCGAAATTTAAATGTGTTTATATTTCTGTTCTCAGTCTGCGTGTGTGTGTATTGTCTTTCTGTGTTGTTTATAGCACCCACGACACAGGGTTTCCTAGTGTGGGGATATGAGTGTGTGGCGTTATTTATTTATTAAGGACATAATATGCACCACCAGCATATTTATTCGGATACGCCCGACTAATTTCGAACCTGTCTAAGGTCCTTTGACAAGAGCAAGCGAGCTCTCGTCGCGGATAGCTCTTGACAAAGGTCCTCGGTCAGGTCCGAAACTTAGTCAGGTATCCGAATTAATGTGTAAGTAAAGGCGCATATACTTCAATAATAATGTACTCAGAAGCTCACAAATCGTTCATTATTAAAATATGACTTTCTTTTTAATTTGTTTCTTTCATAACTCTATTTTCTGTTGATAATGATATATATTACTAGATGAACCAGCAAACGTTGTTTTGCCAAAAAATAAAAATGGTTATAGTGTGTTAACCTTAAAAGCTAGACATATGCTGTTGCGGACTTTTATTTAGATCTTTTAGAGGGGAACAATATTGTAATATATGATTTTTGAGTAACTATCACCGTTTACTCAGCGCATGCATGGAAAGCTCAAAATGTTGCCGTTTTCGCAATATTTTTTATTGCTGCTCCTCTCCTATTCATCTTAACGTGATGTTCTATAGCCTATAGCCTTCCTCTATAAATGGACTAACATACACTAAAAGAATTTTTCAAATCGGTCCGGTAGTTTCTGAGATTAGCCCGTTCAAACAATCAAACAAACAAACTCTTCAGCTTTATATATTAGTATAAGATATGTATTAGATAATATTTTTATTATGTTTTAAGTTTATTAAATATTTTTTTATTGTATCTATAAGATTTTTCCTTCTTAAATTTTTTGCTTTCCTTTTTCTTACTTCTTTCTTTACCGGAAGGAAAATAAAAATATTATAAAGAATAAAAAGAAAACTTTTCCTTTTACTTTTTTTTTGCGGCAGTGACCACTCACCATCATATTTCTGCTCGTTTGTCGGCTAGTTACATAAAAATAAAATAATTGTTTTTTCAATCAATGTTTTATCAATTATTATTATTCTGATATCAAGATAAATAACAAGCCAGTGTATCGTAAAAATTGTAAGTAATACTAAGTTACGTCTGAAGGTTTAGTAAAATCTCGATATACTCGTAATAAACAATCTGTGCCATATGTAGTAACAACAACAGTACTTCATCATACAATACAATGTAGACAAAGACCAGCAATCGATCTTTTGCATCAAAACTTACAATATGAAAAACTGGCACGCGATGGAAAACGTCAGTTATAATCGCAGAGATTTCGTATACAGAATTTTCAGTACTCTTGCTTTTGAAATATTGACTTTACTGTAGAAATGATGTTATGTTTTTGTTGCTACCTGCTATTTAATGGAAATAAAATCATTACATGTTCTTTAACTTAGTTTAAATTTCTTTCATTTTTTGTAATTGGCCAATTTCAGTCAAGCTCCGTTATGCCTCTATTCACTAGCGTAACATTCTGAATTGGGTATTTGGCAGTATTTAAAATATAGTGTTTGTTATAGACATTTTAACACACTTCAAAAACGTTCTTCAGTTAAATAACTTGAAAGCAACTATTAGTTTATTCAAAAATTCATAATTAAAATTTCACTTCTTACACGTTTGTCACGTGATACAAAACGGTCCGGATTGCATCGGGTCCACGATGACGTCACTTTCTGGTAAACATCTGTTCAACGATACTACTTTAATGTTTATTTTACTATCGAATGACGTACACTACTAAAGAAATATGCCATATTGCATATAGTAACATATTAGCGGGTTACTGAAATAATGAATTTGTAATTTGAATTTTTAAGGCAAATACATAAAATTAAATTAAAATTAAAAATAACAACTTTTGTAGGTTCTTTGGTTATCTTTGAATAATGTTAAATAGGTTTTAAAAACTTGACAACCCACGCCGGTCGCTAATGACACAGTGATAAATGAACAACAATTGTTTTCGATTCAGATAATAAGTGAGGGTGTTTTGCAATTTCGAGTTTGCGTTCACAAACATAGAGAAATTAAATTCGCATATATCTATTTTGTAATCTAATCCGTCTCGTTATAATAACAAATGTAATGTTTGATCTTTCTACAGGTAATAAAAATGTTGGTGTTGGTTGTTGCACTTTTTGCATTATGTTGGCTGCCTCTACAGAGCTATCTGCTTTTGCAGTCATTCTTTCCATCTATAAACGAGTAAGTAATATTTCACAATTAACTTCATAGTATTCAACAGCAATTTATTTTTAGCGTATAAAAATTATTTGGACTTTCGAACACTCAGCTTAGCCTACTTATTCAACGAAAACTTTTGGATTGAAAGTATTAAGTGAAAATTGTTTTGTTTTGTTTTGTTGGAAATTTACAAGAAATAAAGCTCTTTATTAAGCTGTTTTCTCTGTTCATAAACTCGACCAAGCACAATTCGTGTAAAAGTCAACAAACATTTATAGACTGAATATTGAAAATTATTTTTGTAAGTTACAAATTGTTTTTTGTTTATTATTCCTTCATAATCTTAATCTTTTTTATCCTATAGGTGTATAGAATCATCTGTGAAACGCGTATACATTTCTGTTGTAATAATAAATTTATTCTTTACATAGATTCTTTGATATAATTCTAAAAACGGGTTATTTTAGTACCTATATTCAATTTTTATATGTTGTGTTATACTCCTGAAATTTGTACTATTTTGACACTGTTAGTAAAATAGTACAATCTTATTTACAATGACATTAAAACCTTATTTCTATTTTCAGGTACAAATACATAAATGTAATTTTCTTCTGCTTTGATTGGCTAGCGATGAGCAACTCTTGCTACAATCCATTCATCTACGCCATATATAATGTAAGTTAATATAAAAATGTTTATTTCATTACATAAAATCATGTATTTTTTTAAATATAGGTAATATAAGTTGATTACAATTCTATTGATGGGAAATGTCAATGTAGCCATCGATGGTAAAGCGTAATAACTTAGAAGAAGCATATTTACTTTTGTCTTAAAGACGTTCACATTTTAACTCGTAATTTAATTAAAACTTTAACTCACTATCATAACCTCAGAATTAAAATATTGCTGTAAAGATAGCAATATAATGCACCAGGACTAATTCATTATGTTAAATGCAAAAAACGATAAAAATGGATCAAAAGAAATAACAAAAATATACTTTTTATGTTGTTGTACGTGGCTGGTTGTACATGGCTTGATAGTGGAAAAATTCGGACAATCGGAAAATCAAGACTTGCCTTTCCCGTCTGGTTTTATTGATTTCTTGTCTCTGTGTTAACCAACGAATATTTTTTGATTTGAACTATATTGTACACCAGATAATGCCATGTTTTCTCAATCATGTTGTTTCACAATATCCTTTTTCAGAAATATATACAATACTACTAGATTTAATACCATTCGGTCTCGTGACATTTATAAAAGTGTGTTTTTAGCAAATGTATTGTACGGGAAAACCGCATTTTCAACTTTCTTAACGTCATTGTTCCGCATGTGACCTAGTACTGACTTGAATTTAATTCCGTGGTCTTACTACGCTATAAACTTTGGAGATTTTATAGTATATGTATATCAATAACAAACGTTACACTGAAAAAACGAAAACGTTATTGAGGCTATAATAAGTTTACAAGGCCTTCTTTGAAATATCCGCATTTCGAATTAATTTACTGGCACTTAAAAATGCTGAAGGAAGAATAAATACTGTCGTATCGTAATAATTTAAAGATGTGCATGTGTGTCAACTGACATTTAACTTCTTGTTTTTTTATACCTACAATAGAAAAAGGGGTTAAATACAAGCATTTCTTATTTTACTCATATTTATATATTTATTTGTATTTGATTGATTGATCCAATAAAATATATAATACATGAATATTACAGTAAAATTCATAAAATAACAAATTTCTCTTCGTGACGTTCTTTGAGCCTCGTAAACGCATATACTATCAGCATCTAGGCGTATTCCTGAATGTATGAAAATTCCTCGTCATGTTTCTTTCAACAGAACGCAATAAATATTGGAGTCTTTTTTATTTTACATTTACGTCTTTAATTTTAGATGGATATGTATTTTTTATTATGAGGATATTTTCACATCACAATTTTCTATTACATTCGATATTATGTAAGTAGCAAAAAGGACAAGATAATTAATGTTTGGAAGCAAGCCAATTAAGAAGCAATTCTCTGACCGCAAAAACGAGCTTCAAAAGTTATTAATTTACGCAATGTTTGTTTTAGGAAAAGTTCAAGAAAGAATTCAGGCAACGTTTTACGTTTCGTCCAAAGAGGAACCGACTTTCCAATGACAGCTATGAGGTATTTATTGCCAATATTTATGTTATGATAATGTGATAGTTCGATACATAATCTTATATATAAAATTCTCATATCATAATGTTAGTTACCATACTTTTCCGAGACGGCTAGACCGATCTTTATGAAATGCTTTATGTATATTTTATTTATATATTATATTCAGTAGGTCTTATTATCGGGTACTAACCATTTTTCATACTTCTATGTGATAAGGGTTGTCAACCCCTAACACTTTTTTTTATTTTATGGACAAATTTTATTTTTCAATTAATTTTTACCCTTTTATCACCTACTTCTTTTTTTAGTCATTTTTTTCTACACTAGAAACTCCGAAGAAATCATTTAATGGTCAGCTAGTTAATTTACAAAATTTTGTTTTTGAATCATTAGGAATGGAAACACAAAAATGAATTGATTTACTGAATATTTTGTTCCAGGATGGTCAATCCTATAGGACACGGATACTTTCATTTCGTTCTACGACCGACAGAGGAACGCTCCGGAGCTTTGGTCGAAAATCGATAAACATTGGCCAATCCGAATCACTGAAAGATCCCTCGAGGGATACATGTCAATGTTTAAGAAAGAAAAATAGGGAATCCATTATGGAAAACCAATATCGCTTAAATGAACCCATAGAACTGGATTCATACAGAAATGGGAACCGATTCAAAAGCGTTAACTTAGATATCCCAAACAGTTTTGAAAGGATGTCGGCTAATAAAAGATTTTCACGGAGCAACGACTTACCCATTGGAGACGAAAGAGTCACGGAGCTGTACATCTTTCCAAATAGTAATGTCGTAGAATTCACTGATATACGATGTGATAATAAGTTGTAAAATAATAAGATTAAGTGCTTTGTAAAATAATTATCATATGATCTGATAGAATTATTACATTATTTTAGAATTCATGAGAACATGTTTTATTAATAACTTTTCCTTTTCTAATATATTCGGCAGCTATACCAGCAGAAATGCCATATAAGACGGTAAGTAATACTACGCTTGTCAGCTTCATCTGAAGTTACGAATATAACCCAGCTATTGAACATAGTAAGTCGTTTAATCTAAAGTTGGCGTAAGTACTTCGTAAGTAATCTTGACATATTTAAATTATGTGTCACGGTCCTTGTCCGCGATGGATTCCTAAACTACTTAACCGATTCGAATCAAATTTTGCACACCGTGTGAAGTTTGATAGAACTTGAAATATAGAATAGCTTACATTTCAATTTATAGTCGCAATATTATTTTATTGCAAATGATTTGTTTAATATCTTACAAAGAATTAGTTCCATAAGATTCTATCAGATGGCGGTGTAATAATTCATCGGCTAAATTGAGCATGTAATCCTTAGTCACAGTAACGCGTGGCAGGGTCTGTTAGTTATTATCTAAATATATATAACACAAAGGTAACCGACTGACTGACATAGTGATCTATCGACGCACAGCCCAAACCACTGGACGGATCGTGCTGTCATTTGGCATGCAGGTAGATGTTATGACGGAGGCGAATCCGCTAAGAAAGAATTTTGATCAATTCTACTCCCAAGCGGATGAAAGTTTCTTAACGTGAGCGAAGCCGCGGGCAAAAACTAGTATTATAGACGAAGTTCCTATGTATCTTCTTTACCAAAAGTGTAAAATATATTGTGATAGGATCGGACGAGGTGAGACAAGAGCACAGGGGGGAACAAGATGGCGAAACTCTGAACATCAGACAGCGTGGAGAGTCAGCAGGCCATCCGTCAGATGTCAAAGCTAAAGGCAGTGGCCGTAAGAAGAAGCTAAAATCACATAAAGGTGGTTCCAGATCAACTCCCACTGCACAGAGTAAGTCCTTCTTTTAATCGACTATTATTTTAAATAAATACCAGTTTAATCACTACACAATGCGTTTTCAACATTATCTTGACACTTAACAAATCTTTTTTCTGCCTTCACTCTAGTAATAGACAGTAACAATAAAATATTTATAACTTGTTTCTAATTATTATAAACATTACCTCGCAAAAGAAATAAACGAGCTTTGTTTCAAAATTATGTAATCATTAAATTGGTACATTTTACATTTTATATTGTACAGTTGGAACGATTTTTATGTTTTGTTTCGGGTGATAAAGTTCAGTTTAATCGGCCTCATGTCAAATCCGAACTTTGTCAGATAAGCCTTTTAGGATTCATAAATGTTTGTTACTTTTACAGAACCAGTGCCCTTCACAGTCGCGAATCTATCCGCCGAAATCACAACGCCACGCGACTACGCACTGACGGACCGGCGGAAACTGTTGTCGGTCATGAAGATCGATATGCAGCTCCCTCTGTGGACGATAAACAAATACTTGATACTCTCAGAGAAAAACTTACACTGTTCTAACCCCGGCTACTGTACTGTAGGACGCGATCCTCCCGGGCCGTGCCAGTTTATTATATGGCTGGCAAATGATACCTATAAAAATACTGATATCGGGGAATTGAAAAATAACTTACTTGGAGATCGAGACGAAAGTTCCAAAAGTATCGGTAGTGAAAATGTTTCGAAAATTAATTCTATAAATGATGTTCAAATCGTTGGTGAAAATAATACAAATAATAATAAAAGTGAAAATGTTGATGAATTGGACATAAATGAAAGTAAAAATATTTTTGATATTGCCGTAAATGAAAATGCTGACAATATAAGTGTTCTAAATAAAGTCGTTGACGCATTAATTTTAAATCAAACTGTCGATGAATATGTCATACATGAGAATGCGACTAATAAACTAATGATAAATGAAAATGAAAACGTCGGAATTATTGCAGATAAAAGTAAAACCGTTGATGAATTAATCGCAAGTGTAAGTGAAAACGCTGACCCGAGCTATAAGAATATTGACAATATAAATGATTTTAATGATACACAGATTTCAGAAGAAACAGTCGAAAATAGTTTAAACGTTACTAAAATTTGTAATAAAAGTCCACATTATAGTCCTGAAAGTGACGATTCTGATAGCGATTCTGAGTGCAAATTGCAAATAGTCGAGACAGAGCCTGAGTCTACTGAATTTACTAATATCGGCGTCGTTAGCGAAGTAAAAATTAAATCAAACGAAGATTTTGTCAATGTCAATACTACGCAAAATAATTTAAATGAAATTGAACAATATAGTAAAGATGAAAGTAATTCCAGTGATCAGACGTACTCAAAATATAAAGACCCTGGTGATAATAACACAAAAAGCATTATAAAAGTGAAATCTTTCGCTAGTGTTGGCCGGATGGAAGCGAAACCTATTACACTGGACGCTAATGGGAACCCGGATATAATAGAAAAGGACAAGAAATTCTATAAGAAATTATTGGACATACCCGTTGCACCTGATTCGGACACGTGTATACCTACTTATGCGTTGGTGAGTTTTTTAATATAAAATTTTGTCCACCGTGTGCAGTTTGATCCAACTTGAACAATACATCTCAATTTATAGTCGCATATTATTTTATTGCAAATTATTTGTCTAATATCTTTCAAAGAATTAGTTTCATAAGTTTCTAACAGATGGCGATGTAAGGTAATTAGTCTGCTAAATAGAGTAGGTAAACCTTAGTCACAGCAATGCATGGCCGAGTCTACTAGGTTATATATGTTGCAGAACAACGTCTGCTGGGTCAATTTAATGTTATTATGCTTGACGATGTACCTGATTGTATTGTGTGGTATTTTTCTCAACCCGAAAATGTTTTAGATTTTGTCCGTTGTGTCGGATGTGGAGCAGTGCGACCGCCTACTACGCGAGGGGGCGCCACTGAACGTGTGCGAGCACGGTCAGGGGGTCGTGCAGCCACTTATCGCGAGCCACGGGCATCCAGGCGATCCTATCCGCTTGGCCCACAGTGACCCAGCCTTCCTCGACGAGCTCATTCAGAAACTTTATACATACAATGCTATAAAACCCCAGCAATACAGTCAGATGTACACGGCGAAGTTGCATTAAATGAGACAGCGTGGACCATGCTGCCAGCCTCAGTGGCCAATATTAGTGTTTTTTTTTGAGCCTTGTTACAGCTGTGGTCTGAGACAATGCAAGCTTGCCTTGGGCCATGATGTGCCATAGACAATAACATCACACCGTCATGTATTGTAGTCGTGTAGGAAAATTCGGAAGAATATCAGTCCACGCTGCTCCAATGGTATTTGTTTACTAGTCATATCAAATCAATTTTAATTAATTGCATATCCAATGTTCTTGTGGACTTGAATTAAGATATGGTTTAAAAGTGCAGTTGGCGTTAACTCGTTAATGGCCAATAGGGCATGGGTCTCATTACTTGAGGAGACCTGGAGCAAATACCACGCTGCTCAACTATAAATTGGTCGAAAGAATCAGACGAGCTGGTCGCAAGTGGTAAACGTCACATGTAGCATCACAAAAAAGATTACAAAGGCGTTGTCAGCCAAAGAAGATGAGATGCGAGATAATTGTTACTGGTTCTCAAGCCCCCAGCTATTCCCAAACCTTCTTGTCATATACATATGTATGAACTTAGCTGAAAGGTCATATTGTTCCCTTTTTATGTAACTATGAAGTGTTACTACCCAAGGAAGGAGAGAGAAGAAAAAGGGTACTGGCTCTTAGGCTTCTAGCTAGAATACGATGAGTCGTATGGTGACTGACTCAAGGAAGAGGACTGTATATAGCCAGGGTAAGATATTTTTTATAATAATAGTTAGGCGAAATTCTCCCACCAAGCCAGGTCTTCTGAAATGTCATTGGAGTTACACAACAATTAATATTTTATGATACAAATTATAAATACAGACTGGTTTGCTATAGTTGTTACGAGGTGACATCGGTACTTCACAAGGATGTGTTTTAGGACCACTGTTGTTTTTTATTGATATCTGCATGTGTACAGTATAATATATTGTAAATAATACATTACCTTTAAGCTAAAACAATATGTATTGGTTTGAATATAAATTTTGAACTGTGTTTAGTGAGAATAATGTGTGAAGATTTGTACTTTACTGTTAGTATCGTTGAAAGTATAATAAGATTTTCTGTTTAATTTTGAATGGTTGTTATGTACATGTGAGTAATGAACCGGTTTTGAGCCGTTGGGATGCAGAGCAAGAACGCCAAAGTAGCTCACGACTGAACCTATTTGAACTGTGTACAAGTTTCTTGGTTCTTTGAATTGATGATTTATACTAAATAGATTTGAGCCTAGATTATTATTTAATGGGATATTATTTCCTTGATAACAATTCTGTATGTAGTATATAACGATAATTTCTTTATGTGCTTTTTGCAACTCCTTGGATCGCTCTACGGTTCGCTTAGATCGAATAATAGTCTATACATAAAATACAGTTTCCTTATTAGAAACAAGAAATATTTGGAACTAAAGAAATTAATGGAATGAGTAGAAGTTTTTATACAAAATTATGTATATTTTTTTATTCCCAAAGTCCCACGTGAACAGGAAACTTCAAATGTTCTGTATCGTCGCACAACTTAAAATAAATTGTGTTTTAATTTCTATTATAATAATGTAACAATAAGATGGGATACCTTAGCTTGTGTTTAAAATCTTCTATAATGTTAAACGTTTGTTTCAGATATCAAATACACATTTTATTGTAACTTAAAACTCCTCAATCTGTAAACATGCTTAGCCAAATATAATTCCTATGTTTAAAGCCATAGAGTACGAATTAAGTATTTTAAGTTGTATCACTCCTAGTATGAGACGCCTAAATGACAGATGTGTGGACTTTTAATTTATTTATAAGGTAGTTTTATGTTTTTTGTTTAAGAATATTTTTACGTTAATTAGTTCCCAATTAGGATACATTTACAGCAAATTGTTAATACTGTTCAAAGCTTGATGTGTAAAAATATTAAGTTTAACTAAACTCAATATTAAATGTTCGGTCCACTATTATTAGTAATCTCGTACCTCAAACATTAAAAAAACTGCATTATCAAAAATGTATTCCTTATGTTTTTAAGTTGTAAGTAAATTTCATTAAATGATTTAATTATAATAAATGACTATTTTTTCACCGAATTATGGTCCGTTAATGGAAATAGTGGCTGGGTACTCACAAATACTTATTAAGCGTGTTGCCTTGTAACTTTTACAACGAGTAGTCATCTGCTGGTTAGTGGCAACTTTCGTCCATGGTTATCAATAATACCAAACTGACGCGATGTCGGCTAAGAAAATAGAAGACTGTACTGTCTCGCACCCTAGCTGAAACGAACTGACTTTCAGTATATATAGGCCGCGTTCCGCTAGACGTCCACAATGATCACGCTCACGACCGCAGTTATTACCGTTCCACTAGCTTGTGAGCGCTACTGTCATAAACTCTAGTGGAACGCTCACCACCCACCACCTTGGCCGCGTTCCAGTAAGCGTTCACAACGATCAGATCGCTCATATCAGCGTTCCACATGACGACCGCGGTC
>DWJN01000326.1:0-25874 GCA_018248895.1 Carystus phorcus
TAACTTTTACTTTATTTAGCTTGAAATAACTTTATTTCCTGCGTTTCTTTTAACTTAGTGATAAGCATGTTTAATGTACAAATATATTAGCTAAATTTTAAGATTTATTTCATTTCTATACATGGTCAGGTCAAAAATGGACATCCTTCTTTTAAGTCTCAAGAAACTAATCATAACTAACTAAGCAACTATAAGGAGATAAGTCTATAAAGCGTTACCTAAAATATTCCATCAGCCTTTACACATCCTCAAATAGACATAGGGTTCCTCTAATTTAAAACATAAAAAATAATAAATAGAAAAAAAAACACTATCTCCCTGTCCTTATCCCATTACTTTGGGTCGGCGCAGTATTTCTTCTTCTTCCATTCATCTCTAACCTTCGTCAGCTCCGCACTCACTCCTTTCATAGGGACGTCCTTCCTCTCACAATCCATCTTTTCTTCGGCCTACCTCTAACC
This sequence comes from Carystus phorcus, assembly GCA_018248895.1. Lineage (NCBI taxonomy): Eukaryota > Metazoa > Arthropoda > Insecta > Lepidoptera > Hesperiidae > Carystus > Carystus phorcus. The sequence goes on from DWJN01000326.1 coordinate 462, forward strand.
TTACATCCTTACACTTCTCTCAATAAATAGAAAAAAAATACGTATTGTAAATTAATTATCTCTATGTATATGGTCCTTTACCTCACTTAGCAATGACCGTATGTACCCATAGATACAAATCTATAGTGACAAAGAACATTAGGTACAATTACACGGAGTAAACAATAGTGAGAAAGAGCGAAGAATGAATTCACGCCGTCGTGGGAAAAACGGCGAATCGTTATATTTCTTCTTACTGACCTGTCCTACTAAAGTGAGGTTAACTGCAGACGATCAACGCTAGCCTAAGAATTAAACTGCACTTCGTATGTTCGTAGTTATTCAATACTACTGTGATATACATGTGAAAGGTAGGGTAAGTTTGAAGCGCTAACATAATTATTTATTATTGATTCGATCGTTCGTTAGATAATTTTAAGAGAAATGTACGTTAGAAGTGTTAAAGACGTGAGGCAAATTTTCATTACCTTAAATTAAATTATTCTTAACCCTCAATCGCTTATTAATTTAATTAAAATTACATCGTTATTTGAATATTCTTACAGTACAAAGAAACAATCCAAGTGTTTCATACGTTCTCCGTGTGATATTAGATTTATATCATTAAACACAATTCCGACATATAATAAGGTAATCATTTTATATTAAATTAAAGATACTACTAATTTACCAACTTTATAGTAATAAGTTTTAGTTACAGTAGTTAGTTTTTGTTTCATTAACATCAGTTAAGTATAAAATTATACGTGGCCGATATTACATGGATCACTTAAAATATAATTGCTTAGTACTATTCTATTGATCGCTGAACTCGTTATGCAATGAAGGTAAAACAAGTTCCTTACAGATTTCTTTTGAGCCTTTTTGCGGATAGTCTGGAGGGCATGTATTACTAGATATTCAATTTATAAAGAAAATCTTTCTCAGAACGTTACATTGACTACGATCGTTACTATAAATAGGTTCGCGATCACGTTTCACCAACTTTATTGCTAATGCGTGACGTAATTAAACTGTTAAATTGCAAAGGCATGATGTACTAAAATGCATACGAAAGTAAACAGTATTTATGTAACATAATAGCTTAAGTGTTTCAATTCCGTCACAATTTTTTTCTTCTTTACCTGTATCTTCCAATTGAAACTGTACAACAAAAGATATTAATAAAGGCAGGTCATACTTTTTTTATACAATTAAGTTGTTTTATTTTTAAAGTGATACATAAAATCACAAAATATTGAAAATATATGACGGAAACAAAATAAAATATTGCATATCTATTAAAAAACATAACGTTTTACATTTTTATAATATTTGAATTTTTTCTAAATATACATACGTTTTATTATTGCGTATTACAGAGTCGCACAGGATTTTGTCGAGCGTTTAACATGTGTTAGTCAAATTTCACTAAACGGTCGCAATAGTTGCTCAACGGGTTCTTAGTCGAGTGTGAAGGAAACAGAGTGTGTCGGGTACTGTGGTCAAGTGTGGTCACCTTTAAAGTCGGCTACCAAAATACTTCTCTTTCTACAAAACTTATTATGTGTTATTTACCATTAGCTTAAACATCACTAGATTTTAAAGAACGTCACTTAATTATATTCAATGTGTTTATTATCATAGATATATAATTCGAGAGTGTACATAAAGTATAATCACTATTAATGTTAAATCGTTTTGAATAAGTAAAATAAGCGAGCTCAAGGTTAAAAAATATGATTTGAGTATATCTATAGCGAGAAACATTTTAAGATAAAAATATAAATACCTCAATTACAAATCATATAAAAACATACTGATAATATCCAAGTACATAATCGTAATATATTTTAATGAACATTTCACGAATAAATATAAATGTATGTGTAGAATACAGTAAAGAAAAGTTGTTATCTATTTTATTATAGTGTAACCGTCGATAAAATGTCAGAAACACACGAGCGCCAGCCGATTAGTGCATCTGAGCGTTGCTTAAAGGACAATGTATGGAACCCTCGTTTAATACAACTGATGATAAAATAATGTAAAAATGGTTTAAAAAGCGACTTAATGATAGGTATATCATTATAACGTAGACTAGCGTCGATTGGGAAAGCTACTGAGTTAGCAACTGCGGACCTTGTAAATAGATGATTACAATCAGACCCGTTTATTTTCCTAAAAGAAGATAGATGGCGTACAGTACGGTTTTCACGACACTTCCTGCCCCGTACGTGTAAACTGTAGAACGAACTTCCTGCATCTCTGTTCCCACAGTGCTATGACATGGGGTCCTCTAAGAAGCGGGTCTATCGCTTCCTTCTTGGCCGGCAACGCGTTGGTGACATCCCTGGTGTTACTAATATCCATGGGCGACGGTGATCACTTACCATCAGGTGCTCGTCTGCTCGTTTGCCTGCTTACGGCATAAAAAAAAGTTATAAATCTAGAGAATTTCGGGTAAAACACTTTTTATGGAACTTGCTTAGAAACAAGCAAACCAAGAAATTACTGTCACCCATGGGTTAGTGATGCGTTGCTAGCCTAGGAAGAAGAGTAGAAAAAAGAAATACTGGAATTCCAGCTCACAGCCGCCGGTACATGATAAATTAACGGCTGATTTAAGCAAGAAGACAATAGTTGGCCAGGTGGGCTTCACAGAAAGATAATAATAGTATCAGTAATAACGTTAATGATTTAATTAAAATATGGATGATATAGCCGAAGCCCTACCACCTAGCAGGTCGGCTTCTTACGCCTCTTACGACACCCTGATCTGCCGGCAAGGACTTATTAACCTGCAACTCATGGATATGTTGTAAATTTGCAGGACGTTAGTTTCACAAGTGGGCACACTTGTAACGGCGCGGGTGAAACAGAGTGTGTCGGCGGCCGACCGGCCGGTGTGACGCGCCCGCGGACCTTGACGGGCCGCCCGCGCCGGTTTGACAGAATTAATATCTACTCTATGTAGAGGTATCTACTCTATGTAGAGGGAGTTTAGTTTTTATAAAACTAAGGACAAGTTATAATATGACTATCTACAAATAAACCCAGCAGTAAGTCTTTGTTATTCATAGGTTTAAAGAATATCATATTTGGTCTTATTTGTTTTGTTCTGTTTATATACAAATATCCCTCCACCAATTCGCCTTGTAGCAACGTGGTGGAGTATGCTCTAGGCCTCCTCAGTAATGAGGAGAGACCCGTGCTCTGTAGTGGACAATTAATGGGTTGGAGTCGTATAAAAACAAATAATATTTATAATCACTTTTATATATACCTCTACTAATACACAATGCAATGGCCAACAGACCTAATAAATAAATAATTAATATTTTTTCTCAAATATCTCCTGAATATAAACATCGATCAATTTTTCTATACGGCAAGTTAATTAACACTCCGTATGTCAATCTAAAAAAGAAAGATAATCCTCCAATCTAGGGATCACAAATATATCTGTAAATTTTATGTTACAGCTTAATTTTCCAGTTAAAAAGCTATTCGATATAATTGCCCAATAAAACTGTACAGGTGCAATTTAACGGATGGAACTCACAGAAGAGAGACAAAGATACTCCAAATGATAAGTGAACACTAACCGTCCGTCACACTCCGTCGCGTTCCTCAAAGGGAAACCGCCGTACCGCGGCAAAACGCCACATTTCGAATAAAAAGGCTTTCAAACATCGGACTGTGAACACCTCTTGTAATTAGAAATGTGAATTGCTTTTTCCAATTCTCGCCCAGTTACGAAACTTTGAACGACGATGCGATAAATTTTGCGATACTGTTAACCCCATTCCAGTTTTACAAGTGCTCATTTTTAACACCTGCAAAAACTAATATCGATTATACGTTGCAACGACCAAAATAATTGCAAACTTTTAGGCGTCTATTTAGTTTACATCGTGCGCTTTTAAATTCACTACTTACTTTTACTTATATCGTTGTAGATACAATACATAAAAGCCCATAACAAGTTTAAACATGCCTAAGTAGTGCCGATTGCTGATTGGTCCAGATAAAGGTCCGAATACATCACATAGGTCTCCTTGCTCATATAAAAAGCGTAATGAATGATGCTCCAGGTGCCGACTGGCGGAAGGGTTAGTGGTCTACCAAAGTATTGGAAGTAGTATGTATTTATGACGCCCCAAGGCCTCAGATATGACTTAATGATTGTTATATGGCTTAAGAAACCGGCAGGAGCACGGATTGGCTGCTGAAGCAAACTAGAATGGAAATCATATTTACCTATCAATTTTATATGTGCCTATCGAGTTTAACAAGCCGTGTTATGAACTGCTATTTCGTCCGCAACTATCCCAAAGGAATCATACATTTTCCGGAATAGAAAATTATCCTATAAGTATGCCAGAAGGCCTGTAATCTTTGTGCCAAATTTCATCCAGATCCGTTCAGGCATTCTGGTGTGAGACACAAGCATTCATCTTTTCGAATTTAAAACATTATTAAAATAAGTACTCTAGAAATAACAAATAACTGTGAATAATTTTGTCAACAAGTAATCAAACTTAGAGCTAATCCAGAAGTAAATAAAATTTACTAAGATATAACCAAAGAGACATACAGTACAGTCGATATAAAAAGTATTATCTATATAAGGCAATGCGTATAAAAAGTAATGGCAGTAACGTCGACGGAGAAAATTCGCGACATCGGAACTTCCCGCCGATCCCGAACCGGTCCGGGAAGCGACAGTGGCCCCACCGGTTATAAGGAATTCATCCGCATCGAAAGCATTCATAATTGCGGCTTCGGGAGGAAACGCACTCGTACTGCAAGTTCATGCGGGGACGATAAATAAAACGTGCTTCGACCTACACACATACATAATTCAACAACCTGCTATTTGTGAGATTCAATTCAACTATTTGCGAAGATTTTTGATAGAGGATATCATTATTATTTTCATACTAGTATATACTCTAGGAAAATATCTTAACGTATATTAGAGCTACACTCAGTAAAATCTTAATATTATTTCGTTACCAATAAATTACCAAAGTTCTAATAATATATAAAGGTAAAAATAAAATATTATATGATGGCTAAACAGTTTTTAAGTTATTTATCACGTGTTGCGATGTGATCATTACATTACATTAGTATTGGTTTTGTAAATTTTTGGGCGCATAATGGACTCGAATGGATTGTTACCATAAGAGACTCTTTATATCATCATTTATGAAATATAAGTGATTTTTTAATTTAGCATTAGCTAAAACTGATAATATTTCATTACCTTACATTTTTAATACCACTACTACGTAGCACACATTAGCATAAAACTTAATTTTCCGAAGCGAGGGCTGTTGGAAGAACATATTACTTCTACAAGTTGCAAATTGATTATTATGTTCGTTTATATCGAAGTAACAGTATTTTGTGTAGTGAAATTTTAATTATGTATGTAAAAGTACGAAAAATATTTATGTTTCATTCTTGCTTCAGTAGCCTGTCAACGCAAATGCAGCGTGAGATTTTCGATATAAGCCTGTGAACAGTGAATTCACGAAACTGAATTGTATACATAAATTATTATTAAACATTGGGGTGAAACTTCACTCATTGTGTATTATGTGTGAAATAGGTCAATATAAGAGGTGACTACATAATATTGAAGGTGAAAAATCTATACATTTAATATGTAAGGTAAATATTTTTATATTTGTTCTGCATTATGTAATTTGAGATTGTCAACTTGAATAAAGCAATATTGACGAAGTTGAACACCCGCTCACATGTGTCGTAAATGTGCTTTTGTTAAATATACTTAATACTAGCGACCCGTCCCGGCTTCGCACGGGTGCAATGCTGATACTAAATACACTACAGAAAAACTGTGAATGTATTATATGTATATATAAACCTTCCTCTTCAATTCTTCAATCACTATCTATTAAAAAAAACGCATCAAAATCCGTTGTATAGTTTTAAAGATTTAAGCATACATAGGGATATAGGGACGGAAAAAATATATTTGTTTTATACTATGTAGTGATATGAGTGATAAGGAGACTCGTGCGGCTATAGTAAATTAATATGCTGTAATCAAATTTTAATGCAAGTCTTTTTGAAAATCGGCTATTTAGGCATCCTTAAAACCGAAAACTTGAGTTAGCCATTCTTCTAATACATAATAGTAGAACATGGGGAGAATATGCCCTATACAATTAAAACATCTTGAGAGATCAGACGAACTTACATAGTTTTGGACGCCAGTGCTATTACTTATTATATTAACTAGCTGTACCCTGCGCATATATCAATCAGCAAAAAATCAATATTTTCAACTGTAACTCGTCAACCATGCGTCCGATCGATAAAAGGTGCCAAAACTCTCGTCAGAGAATTCATAACAAAGTTTCTAAAGACTTCAGTGGTCTATCCACAATTTCAGAGTCTATAATGCACATACAAACATTTATTTCTATATATTAAGATATGCTATTATTAAGATTTTAAAATGTATCAACATAAGACGGGTAACTGATAGTCAAAATCTTACCCGCAATAGGTGTATGTAAATAACACAAAGACGATTAAAATAATGGACTGAACACCTGCAATGAACGCATGTCATATGTTGTACAAATCTCATGTTAGTGATTAATCATCTCGTATTATTTATTTCCACGTGAGTTATGAATGACAGCCACACAATTGAAATTGTAACGTTGTAACATTTAAATCCCATGTGTCACGTTGTTTAATTTATGTGTATGTATATCAATGAAATGTTACACTGAAGTGTACTAGATTACTATGTCAAAATGCGAACACTTAAATTAAACCACCTTAATTTTTATGCGGTTAATCCTACAAAGGACTATTTGTTGCGGTTTTATTAACACATCCTGTTTCATGAGTGTTCCAAATTTGAAGTTTTAGTTCATTTAAGTTACGACTTGTGATGCCTAACTATCGATAGTTTATGTAATCATTAACCTCGAAAACTAGTCATGCTATCGATAGAAGTATTCATACTATCAATAAATTTACGTTGGGCTAGTGGTCAATAATATGGATACTATCAATAGTATCGATACTTTACTATTAGTTTACTACAATTACTATCATCGTATCAATTGTATGGACCACTATTACAGTCAATCATTCATAATAGCGATACTATCAATAGTATTCTGACGTCAAACTACTATCGATAGTATGATGGTATGACTAGCTTTCGAGGCCTCTCGATAACTATAAACAAATAAGGTAAGCTAAAGTAACCAAATACCAGTAAAATTGATTGACGGCAAACTTTTCCATGTTTATTATGGGAAAGAACAGAAACACCTGCATTCAATCATCACAAGCTGTTGTTCCGAATTAGACGTCAATGTGATCAATCTCAAAGAAGAAAGTTTCTATTTACGGTGCAATGTTACGTGGAATACGCATTGTAGGCGTGCGTCTCATGCATGATGAGATACCACACAAATAGAGCATAGCTATCGTTATACATTGCCATAATTCGATGAATAGATAAATAATAGTACTACGAAATTAACAGACAACCCTCGTAGCGCAATGGTCACCATAGTCGCCCTTCGAAGAGGCCTAGGTTTGATTGCTAACGTGACGGACATTTGAATAACGAAATAAAATTGTCCTTGCCCTTATTTTTGTCCTTATCTTAAATTTGCGATGGAATTATGATCGTCTTTAAAGAGCTCAAAAATATATTTGTTTCATAACTAGCTGTCAGAATAGCAGATCAAAAATACTATTAGTTCACTGTTATTATATCAAACTCCTTTATCAGACAGACACAAAATATATGATGTTATATTTTATCATTAGGAAAATATAAGACTCTTTAAGCACTTTCAAATGACACACCTTAAAGAAGATCATTCATAGCTTGGTAGAAAAAGTATTTTAAAAACCTACACACCGTCGAGCATATCTAGATATCATGTGAAAAGTAAAAGTGACAATACAATTGTATTATTGTTTCGCGAATACGAAACGCTTAGCATCTATCCTACTTGCATGAAATGGATGCCAAGCTCAAAGGCTATTGGGAGTGGGAAAAGTCAGTTATTATTTCGGCAGCTTTTCAAGAACGAACGTGCGGCTATTATGATTTTACGTCGTCACCGTTTGGCCTATTATACTAGGCCAAAATAGAAATCTTCCATATTTCAATAAGCTCGAACATATTCACTAAATGTTAATGTTAAGTAAAGCCCATCGCAATTATAATCCTGAAAACTGCATTCAAATCGGATAAACCGTTTCTGAAATTAACGTGCACAAACATATGTCACACAGACAAAACACGTGCCCGATCGATAAAATTTTGATATCAAAACATTTATCACAGAATTCTGAACAAATTTGCTGAAGACATCAATGCTCTATCTTCTACCATCTCAGAGTCTATAAAGGACATGCAGACAAACATTCATTTTTATACATAAAGATTGTCTTCCAGCTAAGCAAAAAGCGTCACCTAATACAGAGGTATGGCGGTTAGACATCTACATAATTGAACGTTGCAACTGTCTTTATTTAGAGGAAAACTTGAACAATAAATTCGATATTCCAGTGGAAAAGTTCCAGGTTTTATAAGATTCCCAGCCACTAAAGACCTCTCAGTACCCTATATGTAAGACGTGTAAAGGGGACTCTCCAGATTATCATGAGCGCAACAGCTTAATCCATCAATAGATCTATTATAGTATTTTTAACAATAATTAATATATTTTATGAATGTCTTCTGTATATCTGTACACCACCTCAATGGTACTGAATATATGACAAAAAATCTAGAATGAAAACTAAGATATACATAAGTAAGCATTAAGAAATCAGACACATAATAATGTCTTAATAATAACTATGCGTTATAATAGATGGTAATGTAGACAAATCAATTTAGTAAGAAATCCAAAGATTTTATATAACAATGTTTTTTTACGTTTAATACAAAATATGGATAACAATATAACTATACATTTTATGTAATATTTGTGTAAACTCTGAATTAGTAATATATTTCTTAATGTATGAAAACAAAATATCGCAACGATATGTTTACAAACGATATCGTAAAATATTTTCTTACTCATTGTAAACAGCTATTCTAAAAGAATTGTTTACGTTAACGCCTACTCGGTATTTTAATATATTATTCTCCGTAAAACAATAAAGTCGACGGATTTATACGTATATTTCTATATTTATCTGATAGTGCAGTATTATCTAATGTATGCGATATACAGAATTACTCGGGGACTACCTGTCGCGCCCGATAACGTATCGGCTATCAGCGACGGTGCGTTCATATTAGAATTCTGCTGCCACATTATTTGCCCACTGAAGGCTTTGTGTCAATTCGTGCTTGTCTGTTAGTCGATTCGAGTTACGAACGTGGATGCGAAAATCTATCCACAGTTAAATATATCTTTTTATACATATAGTTATTTGTCTGTGTGTATATTACTAAACTCCTAAATGGTTGGAGCGATTTTGATAATTTTCATGTGATTTAGATTCGCAAAATGTTTATTAATAAAATTTAATTATTTTTGTTTGATGTATCAAACTCAAATTATCATGTGACTTAAATCCCTGGCGCATCTATGTGTATTATACATGGATGTCATAGAAGTGGACAACCGTGTAATTCACCAACATTGTATTGTACTAACACATCACTAACAAAAGTTTCTGTAACCTGATGTAACTGACTGCCTTAAACTTTAACACAAGGTAACTCATTGTGAACCAAACTAATATTTTGGTTAAAATTTAATATGGTATTCCAATTTACTGTAAGAGACTTAGTGTAATGATAAAAATAAAATGGACTTGTTAATTAAATTGAACGTTGTTTTAACCGATAATTCGATTATACTTACTAATCACAGTTAAGATAAACGAACAATTTACATGTTGCGAACTTTTGTCTATACTTTTGTTCTATTAATATAGCACCAGTATAACGGAATTAACGTAAAACGTCACAAAGCAAATAATGAAATTATATTTCTAAACGCAACATAAAATCATAATAAAGTAATCCTTTCCATTCTCAGTGTATATAGATATTTTATTTAGTATGAAAATAATGAAATCCCTTTCATTCTCAGGCTTTGTAGGTATTTATAGGAATCTCTTACTTCTAAATGTAACATCCAGAGATTTATCCAAAAGACCATAAAACCTTATTTATTCACGCTTATATGCTGCCGTCCGACAAAGCGAGGATAATAAACTCCGATTGCAACATTCTTGAACGAGCTGTGAATTTAACCAGGTGCTAACAATTTATGAGACAATATCTGGGAAATACTAAAAGTGAAAATATACGTGCATTTTACTAATGAACTAAATTGAATAGCTATTTTACTTGTTTTACTAACTTGTTAAATACTGTTCAGTAGAGAATATTTATTAACTTTTTAAATAATGTTCACTAGAGAATAATGTGTACTGAATAAAACTATAACGGGGTCACATTTTAAATGTATATGCCAATACTAATAAGATTGTAGAAATATTTGTATAGTATATATATATTTTTTTAAGTGATTATTTCTGCGAATTATACGGTTTTAATCAAAACAATGCAATCCCTAATTTTCAAATACAGCTATATTGAAGAATTTTTTCCATGTAACATACCGAAAAACGATCAGACAAGCCACATGATGATAAACGGTCAACGATAGAAGACATTAGTAGCACCAAATTTTTTTTACAAATCAAATACCAATGCCTTACCAGCTAAGAATGTACTAGCTCTCAATCCCAGTCGGAACACGAGTCGTTTAGCGGCTGACTCCAACTTTTTAACCCGAAAGTCTCCGACATAGCTTGACTACTGTTATTTACCATAACTACTGAGACCGAGGGCTCAACGTGCCCTTCGAAGCAGGGAAACGCTCAAGAACGCGAGCCACCGAGCTATGATCGCTACGTGATTTGAAATCACTAAAAGTTATTCAATAACCAAGCCCCAAATTAAAATGCAATTATATATCTCGCTATGTTAACGTATTAACACTCATAGCATTACCTACTAACTATGTAGTTCAATCAACGAATAACAATTAAACTGCATTTTACAAACTACTTAACTTAAGAACTTAAATATACAACGAAGAAAGAAGATAAGTTAGTAAGCCCGCATAAATAGCAGTCATGGCTTAAAGTTCAACGACTCACTGCCATTTAATTAGTTTATAATGTAGCTAACAGTAACTTCGCCGTTTTAAACAATAGAATAACAACACGTGGTACAGTCAGCACCAAAATTACACGATGAAAACTATAATGGCAGATAAATTCAACGAGTGCGTAGTACAAACATGTTATTTATTGCTTCGGTTACTTGCATAATTTCTTAAGAAATTTTAATGGATTACCTTTTTCCATATGCAGTTTGAATCAAGTATAAATGGAATGTAATAACCAGACAAATACTGACGTTTTAGTCTTGATTGATACTGATCAAGGACGTATTTGATACAGCAATGTTCAAATACATAAGACTGAGTTCTGACTAAGATGGATATATAACGAGGCAGTGGTTCTGTCTTTTATCACGTAACGCGACTACGTGCTAATGTGCTGTGTGATTCATCAAGATGTAGGTCGTACGTCGTACCGCCACGTCACATAATAACGATAAAGGTAAAAAGATTGACCCCACACTATTATCTTGACCTCATGTGAGACTGCCTGGAGAAAATTTCTTGTAAGTTATGCCTGCATATTTTTGTTTTGAATAATGGTTTTTTCAATGAACAAACAAAAAGCCGGCTTCAATTAAATACGTCCAATTAAATATTCATATTTCCTAAGACACAAAAGCATCGAGTAAATTCGCATTATTAGGGATAACTCAAAAACTATATAGTGAGGGTCAACATTATGACAAGCTCCAACTTTCGAATATAAAAAAAATATCAAAATAGATACATCCGATAAAAAATTATAAAGTAAGTAAAAAATGCAACTGGTCGAGCCGAGAACCTTCTTTTTTGAGGTTCGTTAAAAACCTAAAACCTTATTTTTTTAAACTATACCTAATAATTGGCAAAGGATTATTTATAAAGTTATCTTTATTTAATTATAACTAGATAGTTAGTAAGTAAAAATAAAATACTAAAAACTTCTTAGTTAAACGATTGTTAATATAGGTATGTATGTATGTATTTGCAACAAAACGAATAATCTGGTGACAAATTTAAGCAGATTCATTAATTTTCTGAATAAGTATAATATCGCTCTTGATTTCCTCAGCAACAAAATTCGCCATATTAATTTCTGAGAATTTTAATTGTCACTAAGAACGAGATTACACTTCAGAAAACAGTTAGGAGACTTCGCGTTTCCATTGTATTTTAATTTATATTTACTCTTTGTTTGTAGTATCTAAATTACACATCTTTTTATGTATGATGAATTTATAATTAAATATCAAGACAGTCTATTCATTACTTTCAGATTTTAAACTTACATACTTAAGAACAGTTACATCTGTAATGATAACTGAGGACACTGCTGTTTTGTTTAGCCTAAAAGCAAAAACTATAAAACCGATAAATATGAAACTTTTAGCTGCAACTTATACGGGACTAGATTTTGTATAAAATATACAGGTAATGGTTGAAGGAAGTTCTGGGGTGGGGTACTAAGGTAGAGGTTTCATGAAGCGAAGTGAAGATAGGTACTATGTAGTATATTATACAGCCAATGTAAAGCGTCACACGGTTCCGTTACCATATTAATAAATAATCTGTTACGCTTGACATTTTCTGAAAGTTCACGAATTTTAATTGACTTTGACGTACACACACAGTTCCTGAAATTCTAAAATCTTTCTCTTTAATAATTTATGTTATGACGAACTTCTTCATCTCGTCCCAAAAGTCTCTTGCGTATATTCCTACGTTTAACTTTCCACTTGAATTAAGGAAACTTAGAAATGAATACTTAAAAAATTACGCTGTTGCCCTACTGAAGTGGAAATATTTTCGTGTCAAATCTTCACGTATTTACATAAATCAAGCTCATACTTTGCGTCAGTTTTTATACAAGTAAAATTCATATGTTTGTGTCAATAGCTGCCAAACGAATAAACAAGCCACGTGGTAATAAGTGGCCAATACCGCCCATAGACATCGACAAGACTAAAGACATCGCCGATCTGTTGTCAGCCGAAAGATGTGCTGAGGAGTTGCTTTTGAAGTTTCTTCTCCTCGATGTAAAAGCACCTAATAGAAACAGTGGTAGAATCAAAAAATGACGTACATAAGTGTATTGAAATACATGAATAAATGATTTTGAATTTAGAACAAATAGAGAAGAAAGTAAAACTGACTCTCAAGCCAGCTATAACACAAGTTGTTTGGCGGCTGGTAAAAGCAAAGTGGAAGCTAACCAGGCTTCACGGATAGATTATATTATGGATGGCTTGATAATAATTATACATGTAGTCTTACCACCAACCAGGCTAATATGCCGCGCCTTATGACCCCTCGGCCTGCTGCTGAATTGGGGTCAGAATTCTAGACTATAGCTTCAATCTCAGTAGCCTTATTCTCAAGATTTGTGTCGTCAATAGATTTAGCATTCCATTGCATTAAAGAAATATTAATCGTACTGTTTAAAGATCTAACTTTTGTGTGTTTATAAAAATCTAATAGTAATACAGTTAATTATACATTTCTATTTGAACTGAAATGAATAAAGATTATGGAACCAATAACATAAGTCGTTACATACATTGTCTAAAATCTTATTATAACGCTGCGTTACGGGTAATTATATGCATCAATTGTGTTTTATGTATGTACGAACGAATGTACGACTAGAAATAAGTACTTTATGTTATAATAACTTCTCATGTAAGTGACTGTAGTCTTTAAGAAAATAAATTCTTTAAAACAGATCGCCATTTCAGCACCCTTTGCTGACTTGAGTCGAGTATTAATAACCATAGCGTAGTTTCATACTACACAATTAGACCTGCGTTAGATCCTAGCTATTTGCGTCCAGGAAGCACCAATATCCATCATCCATTAAGATACACTATAAAATAGCTGAGCTCAATCGATAAAACGTTACTAGGAACTCTGAAATTTCTCTAAAACATCTTAACAAACGGATGAACTAATTCAGTTGCAATAGTTTTCAAACGGGCAGAATTCCGATGTTCAAGTTTCCTCATATTGAGATAGATAGCCGCGATAGTTTGCAATAAAGTATTTACCTATTAGTTACTTGTTCAGCATTCTTAAGCTGATACTAGTATATGGACATAGGACAATCAACTCGTATTTAAAAAAAGGCACATGTGAAAAGCTTAAGAGGTAGAAGTTTGGCGTCATTCTACAATTATTGTATAACTGTAAATATCTTAACAACTCGAAGTCATTTTACAACGTAAATACCTAATAGTCCTAAGAAATTTTATACTTTACTTGTAATATACAAAGCTCAAACTATCACTATTTTAAGTATCTTATCAGATTCCAGCCCTAACAGATAAAAGCTTGATATTGAACATCAATTAGTAATCTGAAATTTGGTATCCATCTAATTAAACCCATTTCATCTGCATCTCTGGAGTATTTCGAATATCTTCGGTCAATAATTTATAACTGCACTTTAGTACGTAGCAAATTCCTCAAGCAATATCCTGAATTGCAAATACTTAACTTAGAATACAGATTGGAGGCACTCTATTTAATCCACTTTGTATCTGAATTTATTTATATTTAAAAATATTTTATAATAACTAATATATTCAACTAATTTCTGATATTTATAAACGACGAAGACATTATTTCTAATCAACGAATATAAAAATCAAAATTTAATGAAAAACAAATTTCGTCATAATTTTATTAAATCTTTTTTTGTTGTATACACATCTAGTTATTTCTAGACTTACATTATCATCAGATATTAATAACCATTATAAACAATAATAAGCTTAGGAGCAATTATCCTTACGTTTAGCGGAGAAATTGTACCCATTTCAGCACGAATCCGAATTTAACATAGACGATAACAGTTAAGATATCATCAAAACTACCTGCGGGAGAAAGTTTGGGTCATCAGATCTATATCTACATGAGCTTTAAGCCTTTAACGGTGGTTGCAATTAGGAACGATCATGGCCACGTAAAGTGGTGTCAGCTCGCCATTATAGCAATCGCGTTAACACGCTTAAACGATGAGGGTAATGACACGGCAGCTGTGTTGAATTTGCTTAAATTGTAACCACTGGATGAGAACGGCGCATTCAGGTCAGTCTGATTGATCAATATAATGATATACATTCATGTTAGTGTATACATAATGATAAATATAAGGAAGTCATGTATAGCTAAACATTTTTGAATTGGTTATTATATTGTTGAAATTAGTAATTCTGAATAATAAGTTTATAGATATTTTGTATCCACAGAAAGATATTATGAAATATTTGATCGCGAAGTTTCGAATCATACTAGGGATAAAGAAAAATCACTTAAAAACTATACGTATCAAACGAAATAATATTCAAAGGCAGATTCTCATCTTCATGACTTATTTAGATTGGACGTGATTCAATGTGAGTTTTTTTATGTTTTATCGGAGAATTTTCTTTCTAATAACTAAGAGTTAGTAAATCATAGTAAAATCCCGATAAATGACTAGATAGGCTCGAAGGCTCGAAAGCGTTATAGCAATTACAAAGGATTAATTTGGGATAGTGTCTTAAGACCTAGATTAACCACGTACCTATACAGACGTATTTAATATTACCAAAAACAATGAAGGCAGCACATGAAAGGAATAAACTACAACAATACAGTATAAAAAAGAATAATTAGACCTCAGTTCTATTCACACATAATATAGAGCAAAGTACCTGTGACTATGGAACCAAATTAGTTTTTTATTGTATAATTACAATTAACAGTTTTTTCGTCAACCAAAGTGAACAACTTATTCATAAAAACGCAATGTATTTTATTAAATTAACAACATAAATATGAGATAATACCACTATTGATCATATATGCATATACAGGATATTCTAGATTACAAAATTAAGTTTTGGTATACGAATTAAAATCACAAAACATTCTTTTGCATGTAAAAAAATATTTCGTAAGTATCTTTATCGCAGTAAGAAAAATACAAATACACTGCAAAATTACAGTAGGTGCGATTCCCATTCGTTTATATTATGGATTTGGTTAGTGCATATCGAATGGAACAATATGACGTCAAAATCAGATTAGCATATTCAATTTGCATCTAAATAATCGTGGTGGCATATTTTCCATCGGTCAAAATATGAGCGTTTAGATGAGAAAGTAACGCATGAATGAATTCAGAACTAGTATGGCAGAATATTCAATTGTTCCTGCAAAGTTAGTAGTCACATTGTAGCTCTGAGCATGACGGACGACAACGGTTTTTGCACAACTAGGTCTTTCAAAGCAATTGTCACGTTTGAGACTGTGGTCCATGAATTCGTTTTAATCTTTTCAACGTTTCGTTCGAAGAAGGTAGGAAATTGGATATGAAAGGAAATGAATTTTTAAAATGATTCTTAGTTCAAATGGTTCGGATTCAATATCTTTACTGCATTCTACAGCTTCATCTTAAGAAAATTTTATCTTTTCTAGAACAGATCACCGGCTTTTGGAAATAAAGAATATCTATTAAACATGTAATTTCTATACCCACATGAGCATATAATTTAGATTTTAAAAAGCAAATAAGTCGTAATAAACATCGCAAATAATTCAAATATCAACTTAAAAATAGATATTCGTACTTTTATTTGATGTTTCAAACTCGTTTCACACGGATTATATTGTATTTGCTCCTGTTCAGCGATGAATTTATCAGGTATATACCTAAATATACAATTTAAATGGAAGAGATTTTTATTCTATTATTTTTGATATAGTAAATGAAGTTGTGGAATCACTTTTGAGACCAAAGATCACGTTAATATGTAAGTGTAGCCCATTACTTGTTAAGATTCTTGATTTTAAATTTGATTATACTGTTTTTTCATTATTGAGGTTGCAGATTAAGGAAATTGGATTTGCGACTGATTGGATTGCAAACTGCAGTTTCTCGTACCTTAATGCTTGCGCGTTCGAAATCACAGTTATCTGACGGTACTGTTAAGTACTTATCTATAAATATCATTTAGGTACAATAAAAGGAAAATAAATAGTCTGACGGTTAATATTCAGACAGCCAATATCGACGCTGAAAATGTCCTTTGTTAAAGAAGTGTAGATAGAAATTCTCTTATGGTTAAAAAATAAAAAAAAAACCTTTCCGAAAAAAATATATTCAATTAAATTACTTTACTGTTTCAATTTGCGTATCCTCTCTCAGCCTATGCATACGAATTCCGCGGGTCGAAAATAAATTTGTCTTCACAATGAACAGTTTAAAATTTAGAAAGCGCAAAGTTATAACTACCTAGTTAACTAAAATTCATTTAAGCTTTTAAGTATCGTAAGAAAACTGTCATAGATGTTTATTACGGAACTTTATATTTGTTTATTCAACTTATCTTCCTAAATAAAAAAAAATCTATGAAATTAGTAGTACCTAACAAGTTAAGTATAAATTCTAAATAATTTAAGACCTATCATAATAAAACTTTTTATTGATTCTTATTCATCTGAATGTTCATTATAATATTACTAATAAAAGTAATCCGATAACAATTATGTTTGAGCAAAACATAACCTATAAATATGTCAATGAATTGAATGAATCACTATCAGGAATCTCACCGTACACTACAACAGGTAAATATGTTGCCAACATAAAAATATAAATTTTATTTAAGTAGAAGCTCCTACATTTTAAAAACAAGTTTTTAAAAATAATCAAGATTTAATATAAAAATTAATAACCTTGCATTTCATCTGATAGTAGCATTACTTCAACGAGTATCTAATAAGAAGTTACAACTTATAAACAGTTGGAATTTCATACCAACTTACCTGATAAAGTGCCGAGAATGAGCGCGAACGCAACCACACCTGTCGCTCTTATTTGCTTTGCCCTCATCTTGTCTCTTTTCAACGCCAAACAACCTTCAAGTCTTCATAAACAGTATTTAAAACCGTCCTTCAATATCCGTCTTTTGTTTAATACAAAAACTTTTACACTGTTGTCCTAACACCTACGCGTAAATAGTTGCAAAGATAAAACAATTTCACAAATTTCACTTATGTCGTAGTCGATTGTCAAAAACCATTTCGAAAAGTGTTCATTTCGATTATTCGCACGAGTTATATCAATTGGATATCAAACACTAACAGTATAAAGATGAACTAAGTGAAAAACTTCTTTCGTAGACTCTCAGACTGGCCGAACGAGAGAGACACATACGTCCGTACCGACCGAGCGCGAAGCCGTACTGTCGCGATCCAGGCGACACAACCGTTGAGACGGACGATCGTGGAACTAAGGAGTAGCGTCACTCATTCGGTCACAGAGGCACAGACTCTACAATCAGTAGGTTCAACGCGTTACGCAAAAGGATCAAGACTAGTTTAAAATTATGCTTGTTTTTGGTCCTTCAAGCCCTCGCGTAGAAACAGGTTTTCTATCTCGAGTATTTTATGTGATATTGAAGGTTGTTTGTGAGTAAACGTACTTCGATTCATGTTCATATCATTATTTATTGATAATTCTTATGACTGGTTTATTTGTATCCAATTATCTTAGATATTGTTGTAAATATTGTCATTTATCATAATCTATGTTTAAAACAGTTACTTTGTGTGATAGAAAAAAAAGTTGTTTTATTTCCAATCTATGAACATTATATTTCACATTTATATAGAAATGGTGACAGGACATACTATATTTATAATTATTTATAAATGTTATAGATGCAAGAACTTGTAAGAACTTTAAGTAGACGGGCCAAAATCAAAAAGATCAAGAAATGTGGGTTCCGCTTGTTTTTTTGGCTAACATCATATTATCTTTAATAACTTTACTCACGTCCATAAGAGAAGGTAACAAGTAATAAAATGTTTTTGACACTTAAAATCCCAATCACAGCTCTCTTTTGCAGGTGACCTACATTCATTCCCCACTTCTATTAACTACATAATATACTTACATCCATCCATACTATCTATCATCCATCAGGATTAAGGATGGTTAAAACATACATTTTCAGTCTAAAACAAATTCTGGTTATCAATTTTAAACTTATTTCAGATGAACCATATTACTATCGTTTATCTAATAGATGTTTTAACCAATTGTAAATACAAATAATTAAATAATTATAATAATTGTTAATTGTTCTTAATGAACAATGACACCACTTTTCTATTAATGATTATACATTACTACACCTAATAAATAATTCAAATTGCATATTATAATTTGTAATTAATATCATAATAGCTAATAGTAAATTGTTAATTACTCACTTAGCCATCTGTCATTAAGTAATTATTAGAGTAATGTAACTACGACGTTGGGTCTATAATCAGTAATCTCTAGTTAATTAAATAGACCTCAAGCGTAGCCCAATACGTATTGAAGAAGTTCGATACTAACATACTCGTATATAGGATTTACTAGAGATATAAGGATAGATGAAATGAAAACGTTGATGAAACTTTAATATTGATTATTTCACATGGATTCTCACCAGCCTCGGAATTTGAATATCACTAATAATATCATTGAAATATAGGTTATATCTTTATTACTGCTAGAAACCTGGTCTGCGGTCGAAATTCGTCAAAGCGTTACTTCACGTTGACAATATGTTTAAACGTAAACAATTAATCTTTATTATGCCTGTAGATATGTGTGTCAAATGAATGGTAATGGTGTGTAATGTTTATTTTTATTAATTATTATATAAAAATATTAGCGGTCTGCACTTCATCTAACATAAACTATAAATGTGCCAAATTTCATACTCCACCGTCCGCACAATTTTCGTAAAAAGGGGTTACAAGCATTTGCTACATGTATTAAGATAATGATCATTTAAGTTTTCGACCAAAGAGACCAATCAATATTTCGTACATTGATACGATGCTTCATAAGTATAGTACGATGAAAAAATTTTGTGTTTTAACCAATAATCTTACTGATGCTAAAAGTATTTCTAATCGAATTATGGTAAGTAGGTTAATAATAGGAAAGAAACACCAGTTTACAAGTTCAAGAAGGGAACCTGTGAAGTTAAAAATCGATGCACCGTCGATTGAGGATATATAAGGATCCATATTTAAGGGTCCAAATCCACATTTCGTGCGCGTTCCTACTGAACAAAGAGTTGTTCCAGGTTTGATCCACAATATTTGAGAGATAAAAATAAATTAAAAGTAAAAACGTTTTTAAAAACAATCTTTTAAATGCCCTTGCTACCGAGCAATATCAATGTATACTATATGTTCGTTCAATTCAGTAATAATTTTAGTTGTAAATTTGGGCTCTACCCTCTTTTTTCTTCGTGATTGTGCGCGCGCCTTCCACCGGCAGGTCTTAGTCTGTCGTCGGTTTTCATTGTGGCTGCCACCCTCTCGTCGCGTAAATTTGGTAATTTTCGGAAGTATTGTTTACGCGTGTTTCGCGAAGTTCAAGTCAAGTGGTATCAACTCAAAACGACAAAAAAACAACCAACCGGCAACACGTCAGGTGGCTAGCTTGATCATAGGTAAGTCATCTATTTATTAACCGACTTCAAAACACGAAGAGATTCTGAATTCGACTGTATTTTTTACGTGTTTTACTTCATAACCTTTTACTGGGTACAATTTGGATGATTCTTGAATGTGATGTCCTGTAAACTTTGTCATGTGGTTCCATTTAAATTTGAGCGCCATCTGTTTAGTAGTTTTTGAATTATCGCAAAATAATTCGCATTTGAAGCGTTTTACTTTGGAATCGTAATATTTAAGGCGTATTTAAATGAAGTCAGTTTTTTGTTTTATCCGTTGACAAAGCGATTATTACAGGTATAAAAAAGTTCTCAAATGTTTTATAAAGTCCAATATTATGATACCTTGTAAATAAACCTGAATTTTCTCGTAGCAGTTCAGTAATGTACATCATTAGGTATCGGTGTAACCAGTAGTCGTTAACTATGTACTTACCAGTACTGGTGGCAGGCGCGATGGCGGCTGTCATGAAAGCGATTACCGATTGATAAATTATTATTTATGCAGTGCGCGACCCAGTTCGCTGATATTATGTAAGTTTCGGTTTATTGAACAGCTTTTACACAAATTGTGTGGACTGCTATAATATCTATATTTACCCATTCACCGTTTACTGAAGTTATATCTTCATAAGTAAATGTAACATAATATATGAACATTGCTTCTGATAAACGAGTGGAAATTATTATGAGCAAACATCTCAATAATACTTATTATGCCGTATTCAGAAGTCAGTGCCCCATCAGAACCTTTCAGACAAAGTGCATCGTGCTTTTTCTTCGGTACATAAAATGCACTATAAGGAAAAGAAGTTGACTGTACTTCAGAATCGATGCAAAAAATATTGGTCTATTTTTGTATCTCAATCTACGGCACCGCAGATTTTTGTCTAAATATAATGTTACTGGGTAAAGGTTTTACAATAACACAATCATTTAAGTGAAAGTATACGGTAGTAATCAGCCTTACAATACAAATAATACAAATTGTATATCCACTAAAGAAAATCAAACACAGTGCTAGGTATACAATAATTCTTTTGGGGTTGCGGGCCGCTAAAGTCGGAGGAGTGATGCGCTCATAACCCGGCGGCTCGAGTCGATCCTATGCGACCGACAAAGTTAAGCAACTGCGGGCGCGGTCGGTATCTGGATGGGTAAAAATTTCTTGAGCATTTCCGTGCTTCGGAGGCCATGTTAAGCCGTCGGGCCCGGTTGCTATGAACATAGCAGTCGTCAAGCCATGTCAGAGGCGGTTTAAAAACACCCGCCACGTGGGTTGGCCACTAACCCCTCCACCAATCCGCACTGGCGCAGCGTGGTGGACTATGCTCTAGACCTCCATAGTGATGAGAAGAGACCCGTGCTCAGTAGTGGGCCATTAATGGGTTGAAGGCAGAGTGGGAGCTCGAACCGCCACGCCGAACCGCCCAAGGTAGGCCAACTAGGTGTGTCCTCGTTCACCAGGGCGATAACGTGATGGGGCGTTGAGACATTCATAGGGAGAGCCGAATAAGGGCTCCGCGCTCGGAGGTCTCCGGTTGCGTTAGGTTGAAGACCCCGGAATTCACAACATTCGACATAACCCTGTGTCGCTCCCACGGCACCGGGTACCTTTTGAAGGTTACCCCTCAAAACTCAAAAAATGTATACAATAAAATACGGTATTCAAAAGACGACTTTATCGCTACGGTAGCGATTACTTCTCGGCTGCCCTTTGGCATAGGATAGTAAAAGAAATCATAGAAAACGTAGGTAACGGTGTATGAAAATATACATACGTAAAATATAAAAAAAAACTTAATAGCTTGTGACCGTATAATGTCTGTTAATATCATTCATAACACAAACAATCCTAAGATTTAAGTAAAGATTATTATTGATCAAAAAACTATAAGCCGCATTCCTTGTCTATACCAATCTCCACGGAGACTGGGCAATCTCTGTAATCCATTACACAGTTCACACAGAGAATTGTATATTCAGATACAGTGTACTCAATTTCATGTCGTGTAACATGGGCGTGTAATCTCGAAACGTTGAAGCATTGCACGCCTCAGAAGCCTCTACACACTACTCTACGCTAGTGTGTTTCGGAAGTTGCTCTGCAAGTCAAGAGTGAATCGGCTATTAAGTAAGTGAGCTTCACCGTCAAAGTCTACATCACTAAGTATCATCATATGGGACTGTAGTTTACCAATTACTTATTATTCTATGCAAAGTTTATATTGAGTGATAGCGATTACTATCCAACTTTAATTAATTCAGGCGCTAGTAGTTTGAATGGAGTTCGTACTCGAAATCGTAAATGTACAGTAAGTAATCGGAAAAGAATATAGGTTTCATATCTAAAAGGCTATTCGAAATTTAATGACTGTTGATATTTATATTCCAAAACAATTATTACCTGGTAAGGAACAATGAACGTTAAGCAAGATGATATCTTCACATCAGTAGCACGGTTCCAGACGCTAGGACAAGCTTGCCATGGGACAGAAACGACGCACAGCACGCGCTCGAGGCATATCCTGCGTGGGAATTGGGTCACATATTTCCCAGGCTTAGAAGCGGGAATGCTCGCGGAGAAAGATCTGACCCAATCCGTTCGAAGGACGCGCCGCTCGGGTTTCCACGCAGGACATCGTCACGCAGCTTACGTGAACTACTGTGGTCTCCTGCGAAACCGTAATGGTAATGAGATCGCCGAGCGGGATCGGGTGAAGGCCAATCCCAATCGGAGACTACGACGACGGGCCACTCATAGTTATTATAATTTTGAAATAAAGCGATAATAATTTTATATTATGATTACCAAATATATAAAAGTATACCAGGTTCCACCAACACCACCTGGACACCTGGTGTTCTTCCACAGTACGGTATTCACGACATTTTCTACCTCGTACGTGTAAACTGTGGAATGAACTTCCTGCATCAGTGTTCCCTCAGTGCTATGACATGGGGTCCTTCAAGAAGCGGATCCATCGCTTCCTTCTTGACCGGCAACACGTTGGTGACATCCCTAGTGTTGCTAATGTCCATGGGCGACGGTTATCACTTCAGGTGACCCGTCTGCTCGTTTGTCTGCTTACGGCATAAAAAAAAACTCTCTAAGGTTCTACTATTTATAATATAACTTATCACAAAATTAAAATGAGTCGATGCAACGATCATCCAAATCAGCTCACATGTTTATTCTGAACAGTGCCACACCACAATGGAATAAACATACATACGTGCTTTAGTATGATTAAGACATCTTCCTGTGCGTATCGCATTCGGGTAAAAAACGAAGGTAAGGATCATATTTCCCTAACCTAAGTGAAGGCGTGGTACCAGTCAATTATATTCGTAAATAAACTTATTACCGATATGAATTACAACCATTTAAATAGAAGTTAATATCGCTTTATTAATTAATATCGTAATACATTTTAATACCTCAATATCGTATTTCCGATTTAACTTAAATCGCAATCGGAAAAAGTAAACCCTGGGGATGCATGGGGTAAATTAATTGAAAAGGGATCATACCCTTGTTTTGACTGCGCAAATAGAATTAAAAACGGACTCCCCATATTCCAATAATCGCTCTATTTAGCAATTTGAAAGTCCATTGCCCGATGGACGGCAGTTCGATTATTTAACAAAGCCACAAACCGTACTTCATTCGATCTAAAATACATAGTCGGAAAGAACAACTACGAAAGGGTGCATTTATAGAGATAACCATTAGTACCTACGTCTTTCTAGGGATGTTTCTCGATTGTAATATGTTAGATCTCATATTAAATTAAATATCGGAAACAATTACCAGAGGTTTCGTTATAGGGATAACAGCCATTAGCTGATGTGTGCTTACTCTCCTAATACCTTGTGTCAATATTTGTTTTTCTTTGAATTTTGGGTGTTACTATATTGTTGTAAAGGGAAATATGAAAGATGTGGATTAAATTCTAATTTCTATTAACAAGGTCACGACCACGTTCTATACAATTATCTCGAAATATTGACATAAAAATACATTTCGTCAATACTCGTATCAATATATTTAAGACGTCACCGACACAAAACAAAGCCATCGGCAGTCCCATTCAGGATTTCTTTACTAAGTAAAAGTGTGTTTGGTATAGCACCAAAAATGTTTAATAAAGTCCCCACATTAAGAATATTAAGATTGAATTTAAAAACAACCTTAATTAATAAATGATATTACTCAGTTCAAGAATTTCTAACTGATGGCGAAATGTAGGGCCCTAACATTTGTATACCCAAAGAGAGTTGAATATAGAGCTATTTATACAATTATTGTAAGACGTATAATACATAATACTCACGAATAATACTACATGTACTTGTATTTGTAAAATGTGTTCACTCCATGATGAGTTAAGTTTTCATATATTAACAATTTTATTCGATACCAAAGCTAGAAAAAATTTAATCTATTTTTGCACATTTTCAGTGAGAATCGATAATTATAATAATCGATAGTTATAAACATGATGATCAGTTTCCAATCAGCATTTCAAAATTTGATGGAATATACATAATATAGTAGTAACAGCTGACAGATACGGCTCAAAAGGACCGCATGCAAGCTTTGCTGTGTTCAAAATAGCAAAGCTTTGCTAAATGCAAAATCAATCTCTGTTACTACTAAGAGAGCTATTTCCGAATAATTACTATTTCCGTCTAAT
>DWJN01000327.1:0-25847 GCA_018248895.1 Carystus phorcus
AGCGTGGTGGAGTATGCTCTAGACCTCCTCAGTGTTGAGGAGAGACCCGTGCTCAGTAGTGGGCCATTAATGGGTTGCAGGCATGCGATAAATCAAACACAATCGATGACACTGTCTTATCAAACGGTTATTTTAGTAAATTGTCGCATACTGTACGTCAAGTTGGAAAATATTGGGATTCATCAATTATTATTATGTCATGTCGAGTTGTGTGATAGATTGCGTTGTAAGAAACTTCGGAGAGGTTAGCTTTAGCGTGGGACACTGATTGATGAACTGGCGAGAAGGCTCTGTTAGTATTAAATGTTCTATTATTAAAAATGTCAATGAGATAATTTCGTAATCTTGAAGCCGTACTGATATGATGATCGTCTGGAGTCCTTAGTCGATACGTTCACGCCTGTAGCTCCGTTGTTAGTAACTGCGTGTCCAGGCGTAAGGTATTGATTCTCGGTCGCAGATTTTTATATGAGAAATATAAATAACACTACACTCATAGCCTCACTAGGATTTCCTGTGTCGTCGGTGCCATAGATAACACACAAGGTCAAAGATACGTACAAACTGAGAATAGAATTTTACACTCATAATTCAAATTTCCGTCTCATTTGGAATCGAACCAAGGGTCTATTGACCGGCGATCCGGCTTGGTGATTGCGTGACATAGGTCTTCATATATCAATAGTTATAATTAGTCTGCCATGATGTTTTGAAAGTATTTGGACGAAAGAATGGAGGAGCATTAATTGATTCAAATGTAAAGTCGCTTCTCCGCTCTTGTCCGAAGCGACTTGCCGTTACATTTGCTTCAGTTCCACTTCTGGTTATTGTTACAAGAACGACGGTGACCACATGACAGCTTTTGCTTGTTTGACGGCTATTAAACTAGAAATTCGTTAGTCTACTTTAGGCTGGAATCGTAGTTTTGAAGCGCTCATACCATACCGGCTCGCGTCGATCCTATGCGATCGACAGAATTAAGCAACTGCGGGCGCGGTCGGTGCCTGGATGGGTGGCCGTTAGTGGCAAACATTTCTTGAGCGTTTCCGTGCTTCGGAGGGCACGTTAAGCCGTCGGTCCCGGTTGTTATAGTAGATACCAGTCGTCAAGTCTGTCGGAGCCACCGGCGGCTTAAAAACTTCCGACACTTGAATTGACCCGTAACTCCTCCACCAATCCCCACTGGAGCAGAGTGATGGAGTATCCTCAAGACCTCCTCATTGATGAGGAGAGACTCGTGCTCAATAGTGGACCATTAAAGCGTTGAAGACAGGCAGGTAGACATAACATGTTCCAATTAATATATTAAAAAGATATGTCAAGAAAAATGTTTGGTATACTTTGTAATAAGTGTCTGTATTTCTTCAATTTTCCACATAGATGGTTTTGGACATAATCACCAAATATTTACGATGAAAGAAGACGTAAATAGTAATGAGAACCAATATCGTATTTGTAGAAAAGCAAACCTAAAAGCTCTTAAGGTCTAAAAAGGCAATCTTAAAATATGTTATACCATATAAATAATGTTCAATCGAGTGAAAAGCAACGCTTGATTGACTAATGTTACAAATCGTTTTCGTTCAAGGAATTATTTGCGAGTCGAGGAAAAACTAATGACTTTTATTTCGAGGTCGTTATTACTAGCATAGGTATGACTAAATGCCGCAAATACATTACGAGTATAAATAGTGCGTCTATAATATTAATGAGCTTCATAATTTTTATTATATTAACTACCTACACTATACTTTTTCAATATAACAATTGAAATATCGGCTCCTATTTGATTACATGCTTTAATTACTTCTCTCACCTCTGCGCCATACCCCAATCTTTTCCCGCCCTTCGTCATAGAGTAAATAAAACATCGACATTCTACACAGATAACTACATTTCCACAGATAAGTAGGAACTTTCACTGGAAGATAGCTGATGTAATAAGGAATAACTTAGGCTACTTATTTTAGAATTATAAGGCTTCTAAAATCTGCGAACTAAATAATAACTTATTTGTTAAATTGCACGCGGACGAAGTCACAGCCACAGTTAGTCAGCATTATATTTGGCGATCATCATAACTACATCTAGTAACTATAATGACGTAAGTAGTCATATTTACACGAAAACGGGCCTAATAGGGAAACACCTTGACACGGTCCTCGTAGCATGATAAGCCTTGACACTTGTCTGAAAATATCTTTGTAGCTTTTTCACAAGTAATATCGATGGATGAACACGCTTGGGCTGTTTTGACTTATCTTTATATATGTAGTTCTTAAATCTATTCTAATATTATGAAGCTGAAGAGTTTGTTTTGTTTGATTATTTGAACGCACTAATCTCGGGAACTACTGGTTCGAATTGAAAAAATCTTTCCGAGTTGGAGAGTCCAGTTATCGAGGAAGGCTATAGGCTATATAACATAACGCTACAACCAATAGGAGTTCAGTAGTGATAATAATGTTACAGAAACGGGACAAGTCTTCCAAGGTGATACGAAGTTCGCCAGGTTTACTATTAGTTGTATAAATGTCGAGTGTATGTCAGTTAACTCTTTATAAATGATTGGATCCAGTTTGATGAAATATTAATTAATGACCCGTGTGACGCAATGGTTACTTTTCCGGTTCGCCGTTCGATGGGTTCTGGTTTCGATGATCAGCTGGGAAGAAATTTGAATAATGACTGTGTGTAAAGTTAATGTCATTTACAACTAAACATCAGTACGCCGACCATTCATTTATTTTCTATTTTACTTGCTAATGACGTCACCGAAAGCAGTAAGACGCCATTACTCATAGTAATATTTTGGCGGGTTATTGATATAATGAATTTGTAATTTGAATTTTTAAAGAGAATATACCAAAATGAAACCTAGTATTTTTTAGGTTCCTTTACTTCTACAAAATAATGTTATTTTAAAAACTTGTTAAATACCCAATTAATTAACCACCTTTTTCTATGAAAAACATAGAAATTGAGCCTTTATACTCGAATTCTTTATAATGGGTGAAGTGTGGGAATCTGAACAGATAGTGCCATTCCGTGGAGCTCTAAGAAGTAGACAGACTATGAACATGAAGTACTACTTACGTTTTGTAATCGTGACTATGCTATTACTTCAATACTCAGTCTATTAACAATAATATCATAAACGAATCACACACGATGTTTACACGGAATATTCGTTGGGAAAACAAAGGCTATTTATGTAATGCTCGACTTAGTTTCGCTTCGAAAAATTTATGCTTTCGAATACATGTATAAACGGGATTTAAATTGAGAAATATTTAACGTTTAATGTATTGATAAATATAAACCTATATTCAAGTTAAAGTTGTTAATTATTATTTCGTCTTAGGAATTTACGACTAAATTAACGAAAGTCAGAATCTATTACAACTAACAATTGTACTAACTTTAAATCTATCTTATTATATTATATTCCTATTGAAATTAATTCCTAATTTGGAAATCGTTAGATACTTCTATAGCGATACATAGTGTCCCGATAGACAATATTTATCTTGTCATTCATTGACTTTATGAAAAATAACACATATTTAGCATAGATATATAAATGCCATTAACCTTTTGGGTATGAGTTTTGACTGAAAGTTTTAAACATTTCGTTCCCTATATACATATATTCGCTGTCCAACATGCATCATTTGATGTTAGTAACATATACGCGATAAGTCATATCGAGCTACATGCTTTTTTCAATTCCTTTGTAAATTACCGTAAACTACGCAAAATAGTGAATATAACGCGTAAAAAGTTAGTAGTACACGTTAAATTACGCAAGTAAAAACGGGGAGCGCGTCAGCTCAACACCCGGGAACCGTTGAACCAGGTATTTCGTAAAATGCCGTCGTAAAAAACCTTTCTTTATTCAACATTGGAATATGTTTTTTATTTGTGGTCCAATTGAAACAGAACAAACATTCAATTTAAATAGAACATCCGCCATGTTTTTGAGACACCGGATAGAGTGCTGTGCATGCAACCCGTAAGGCCAAAGTGTGTTTATATTTCAGACAATACACATAGCACTGTATAAAACTGCTTAAAATTGATTCGGTCATTAAGATAAGAAGAACAGAGGAAAATTCTGAAAAGTCCATGTTATGGCATATAAACGCCGCTGCGTTGCCAAAGAAGGAAGATTAAAGAAGTAAAAAGACAATACTGATTCTGAAGTTTCCAGAATGAATATTGCAATCACCCTGCTTCTTGCTATAGCGACAAAAATCACAGATATTTACAAAGTCAATTCGGTTCTATTTACAATAACATTTAATTACACCCTACATTTTCTTATACTAAAATGTTTTGTTATATTTAAAACATCGCTCGATACATAGCGATTATTGGTTGTAGAATTAATGTACTCCTATTTTTGTGAGATTCTTTATCCGCTTAGTTTTATCTACTAGTTGAAAACATTGCATGTATCCCCATTTCCCACAAGTATCTATAAGTCTGGTCGTTTGCTAACTATTTAATGAAAATAAACGCTGACACATTTATTCCCAAGCTGTAATGTGTTATTCGGCTTCCAAGTTCCGTCATATGGACAAGTAAACAAACAGCCATGACCTGAAAACAGATGTCACACAAATGTCTGTCCAATGGAAAATCGAAACACAAAATTTCTCCTAACACGGGATAAATAGGTCAATTAAACCCGAATTGAGCGTTGCAAGAGTATTTCAATAAATAAACCGGTAACACATGTCGAACTGAAAAGTGGTTTTGTAGACGAGGGGCTTAATGTGGGCCGCTGACGTCAAAGTTTTCGTATTAGGAACGGCAACGGGTCTCGGTCGAGGGGCGTGCTCGGGGATGGGGAATTAACGCTCCTGTCTTGTGACGTAAGGATTAAAGTGCCATAGAAGTTCATCGTTGTGACGTAATTGTGGAACTGCTATGAAATTAACGCTGCTATGCAGTGTTTATACGGAATAATACCCACTCGTAAGCCCGGAATTATCACTGCGAAATATTCTCCTAGGATTATGATACATATTAGTGTATTAAGAAGAGATTTTGTAGTAAAGCCTTTATTTCGTCGTAATCGTTTTTCTTATGTCCGTACATTATGAAGCATTCATAGTCTGGCGGCTCGCGTCGATCTTATACGATCGATAGAGCGGGAATAACTGTGAGCGCGGTCGGTATCTGAATGGGTGACCGCTAGTGACAAAAATTTCTTGAGCGTTTCCGTGCTTTGGAGGGCACCTTAAGCAGTCGATCGGTTGATATCATAAATGACGACTGCGTCAAGTCATGTAGGCCTTCAATCCGTTTAAAACTTCCGACACTTGGGTTCTAGGATTTTATTCTTCACTTTTTGAAATTCGATCTATATTATTGAATATTTAAGGGAAATAACTTTCTTAATTGACAAGAGTAAATCCTGTCTTTTCATGGAGCGCTATGGCATGAATCGTGGAAATTGACGTCTTTTTTTCAAATTACATGTAAATCAGCCAGTACCGGTGATTGTTCGGGCGCTTATCGCCTTAAATCAATTACATTTTCATGTAAATAGCTGTAAAATAGCTAAGCCATAAGAAACTGGTCACCGTCGTTCATGGACAAGAACATTAAATGCATCAATACATCAACACACAATTAATGAGCCATTTCTCTAACCGTTTATCCATTTCATCAGTTACAAACTGAATTAATTCAGTAACGTATACAAGCAGTACAAACGAGTGAAACCCTCTAATACCTGCTAGTAATAAGATTGACGGTTGCACTCAACATTGAGAATAAAACGCTTTTATCTTTCCCCTTTTATATAAAATGTTGTGAATATTTAATAAAACTCTTTCCTAACTTCCCTTTGTCGCCGTGTACTGACACAGAAAGTATAGTGTCGGTACAGAAAAGATGAAATATAAAGGTGTTGTCCGTTTGTAAAAAGGATAACGAATGGAGTAACGTCAAGAAAATCCTGCATATTTCACCTCGTAAGACTAGAATATTATGATAGTGAAACAGGAAAGGTTATGAAGCTGTTGTTCCATATATTACTTAGATTGTTGAATGTAGGTTATTTATAGCGGTATTTCTTGGTGGATAATTTTTTGTATCCGTTTATTTGTACGTATAAGAATTACTTTCATGTCTAATTCAGATTAGTTCTAATATCATTATCACTTCTTTTTCTAAGATTTTCTTAACTTTTTTGTTTATTAACAATTATTAACGAGCGTTTAATACTTTTTTGGTTTTCTATAAAGGACAAATAAACATCGATGGTATGATTTCATATACCTATATAATATATGTATTTGTCGTTATTATGAGGTGACTGAATTAAAAATATAAACATGATTAATGAATATAATTTTCTATTTATATGTAATAGTATGATACATAATATTATGTTCTTTCTTTAATTAGGTTGAAGTACGGAGAAGGGTGAAAGTATTCAGAACAGATCTGAAAGGATAAAGCGACGTTATCAAGAAAACTAGGGCGAACCGCGTCCATCTATAATGATTAATGCTTGCCATTTATTTCATACAGATCCCCGCGGATAGCCGGGATAAAAAGTTGATTGATGTGGGATCGTTTCACGACACCACCAATATTTTTCCTTATTTCCGTGTTATGTGTTTCTCGATGGCTCTGATGGATTGGGCGATTCGGTGTACTTACAAATAGAGAGCATTCCTCTATCTACTAATAGGATAGATTAAGGATTAGTTATAAACAGTGAAGATCCTTAAATGCTTCGAATAAAAAAATTGCGTGCATTCGGTATGGTGTTTTAATGGAAAGAAAGAGTAGTACGTAGATAATATAAGACGTGTCTATTGTGAAGATAGAGTTAGATAGGGGGAGTATATAGGTAGATAAAGGGAGTATATAGGTGGATAGAGGAAGTATATAGGTGGATAGGGGGAGTATAGAAGTAGATAGTGGAGGTAGATACATTAACAACACTGAACACAGGTCTCTCCTCATCACTGAGGAGGTCTACAGCATACTCCACCACGCAGCTCCAGTTAGTATTAGTGGAGATTAAACATGTGTTTCTATTAATCAGTTATAACATTAAACATGTTATAATTTACTTATTCCATTAAACAGTTATAATTTCTTACGATGTTTAGACGCAGTTATATGTTTAATACGTTTATATGTACAATTTAAATTCACGAAAAGAGATGGAATTGTATGTTTATTTTTGAGTTTTTATTTGAAGAATAACATTGCCTACGTTTATTTAAATGGTGAAGCGCCTTTGAGTTTTATTTCAGCGTAGTTTGAGGAATACTGTAGTAATATATTTCGTGTGCCGTGAATTTTTTTATGTATGTAAACTAACAGATGATCCATTCTAATAAATCACTAACGCCTTGAGGGTCAAAAAGTTTACTACATATCCATATTATATTGATCAGTCTTGTATTGTATTTTAAAACAATGTTCAATACCATTAACTATGTTAATATCAAACATTCCCCATAAACAATTATGGCCTGTTTTTATTAGTAACAGAAATAACGCTATATACATATACAGTAAGTCCTCGTGTCGGGGGCGTCATTGACAACATACAGAAATAAGGACACACATTCCCAGATCGAAAATAAATTTAAATTCAACATTAAAATTTCTGCCTCGTTGGAAATCGAACCTAAGACCCTTCGAATGGCAGTCCGGAATAGTTATTATTGCGTCACTCAGGTTGTTAATTTTATAATACCTCATATCATCCCATATCAACATATTACTGTATTATGGAAATTAGTCTTAATTGTCGTGTATTGTATCTTAATACAAAGATCCTTATAGTAAGATAAGTATTTCCGAAAAGTGTAATAATGACACACGATTTTTATATATCGAATAAACTACACTATTTAGGCATATTTCCATATTGTTAACAAACATTTTTGTCTGTCCTAGGTGACCCCCGTATACCCTGAACCTTACAAAGGAATTTAAAACATCATTTATCAATATTAGGGACGATAATACTATGGAGACTCGTGTGGATGAAAATAAAATTGCCTGCCTTATAATGGATTGAAGTACAAAAGATCTTTGTGTAAATGGATCAGGCCGCTTACGTTAATACTACGTTCTTTCAGGGTCGCGTCTGATTTATTTAACTGACATTAATGTTATTTTTTTACTTTTAGAAAAGTAATCCGTAAGTTGTTTGACAATCAAAGTAACTGTAGAAAGTGCCTTTCTATAATTTATAAATTAATACGAGAAATAAAAATATGTACCTACCCTTTTTTACAACAATTACGCGAACTTTACATGGAGAAAGTGTGCAGAATGATAATTATTTTTTAAGCTTACATAATTATGTAGTTAATAAAAATAAATATTACGCAATATTAGATAATACATATAGCATTATAATATATTAAAGAAAAAACTATCCTTATTGCGTTCATATTGTCAATGTAAAGTAATGCTCTAATAAATATGGACCGCAGAGCGGATGTCTAGTTCCTAAAAATCGTTGCTAGGTTTAATAATTTTACGATATACGTTGTCTTCCTATTTATCTTTATTAGTAGACATTCGTAGAGGTTGAGTACTCTATAAATGTCTATGAGTATTTATTATGAAATATGATATAACTTAGTTCTCGAAAAAATCACGCCACGTAATGGCGTTAAAATCATTGATCATTTACATTTATTCTCATCGAATGCTTTGTTATAATAATTACACAATAAACCGTGTCGTAATTTATCTCGTTTATTTAGAATGACGCTTCGTTATTTTTTCTCACGACATTTTTTGGCTATAATTTATAATAATATTATCAAGTTGAGAAGTTTGTTTGATTGTTTGTTTGAACGCGTTAAACTCAGATACTACTGGTTCGAATTGAAAAATTCTTTTAGTGTTGGATAGTTCATTTACCGAGGAAGGCTGCGGGCTATATAAAATAGCGCTAAGATCAATAGGAGCTAAGTGATATGAAATGTGACAAGAACAAGACAAAAGGCGATGCAAAGTTCCCCGTGTCTAGAACGTTTATAATCTGTAGAAAACAGCTGGTTTGACACGCTACAGATCGTCAAACACTGGAAGACATTGCCGTGACATTCGCGAGGTTACGTCTACTGAAACGCGAAGACAAAAGCATTTAACGGTATCTATATTCGACGATCGCTCTGTCCGTCTGTGTGTCATTTGATAGTCTTTCTTAAAATGTTTCCTATAAATAAATGTCTTTGTATATTTTCTTATTTTTTCTTTTGCCTTTTAATATACAGGCGTACTGAAGAAATATAAATTTCCAAAGGTCCCGCGATTTTTTCATAAACATATAGATCTACAGGTATATTCAGGATGGTTTTATACGCTTACGCGTTAAAACGATCATACAGAAGTACAGACTAAAAATAGTCTTATATTTTTATATATAATTTTTCTGTTTGAAGTATCCTATATGTCTGCGTGTCGCGTCGTGTGCATGTTATTTAACTCGTAAATGGTTGTAAATTTTCTTCTATTTATACTAAGTAATTTAGATTCGCACAATTCAATCCAATAGTTTTTTTATGTTACCGAATATCATTTGTCGAATCCGTAAGTACTTAAGATATGAACAAATAATTCAACCAAAACTCAATATTTTCAACTGTAACCGATCAATATAAATATTGATCCGATCCGATCGGTGTCCGATGAATATAAAGTTGGCAAAGACCTCAGTGTTCTATGTACTGTCATTTCAGGGAGGACAATTAAACAAATATTTTATATACATAAATGATTGGTTCTAGTAATGATGTAACACAATCGTAACACCGTGCGTTCAAAGCGTGTGAACTAAATGATACACGTAACATTGAATTCTAAAATAACACAGTTGTGTTAAGTTTAATAATTCAATACACAAATTGTTCTTACCCTTCAATTCTCCTGACGACCCTGTAATCCAATCGGTAGTGCGTAGTGACCTTGCTGCCGAGGAGTTCAATTCCCGGCCTGCGGAAAGAATTATTACGATTTATTTCCTGTTTTTAGCTACTTTTAGTGTCTTATGGCCTGTTCGTTAAAACTGATCAACGAAGAAATTAACTAACCGTCAAACCTATTGTCAAACATCAATTAGGTTGCTGAAAACATGATTGATTCGTTTGATTTGAATAATTGATTAGTTAATAAAACTATCAAATTTACCTCCAAATTGTGAGTCAAGTGCAATTTTGTTTTTGATTTGTTATTCTCTAATCAGCGTTCTTGAAACTGGAAATGATTTGACAGAGCTTAACTTTACTGTTCATTCAACAAGATTTTGGTAAGCCTTTCATAGACCGGCGTTTAATGTATATATATATATTAAATTTTATTTTATTAATTTATGTAGACGTGTACTTCAAATAGAGAAATATTGACAGGTTAGTGCTTATTTAAAATAAAACATCTTGTTTCTCTTGAAGCATACTTATAAATGGAAAGATAATAGATTGAAATAGATTGATACAGAGTTTGCAATGTTAACAAAAAATAAAAGTAAAGTTATGTAAAACTTTTCAAAAATTATTATGATAATAATACGGTAAATAAATCATCAAATATAAAACGTATAAAATTTCAACGCACATAATTAATAAGTTATTAGTCAAAAGAACCCGCGCACATCACTAGTATACGAATAATGTGACTGCGACAGCGACGCGTCACGCAACGAACGGACACGACAACGTGACATCACAAGGTCGAACGACCCCGCTGATCGCTCTGTAAAATTACGTAACTTTATACCCTATGCTAATAATAATAAAACCCGTTGACCGACAGAATTTAATGTAACCTTTAGCGTAAAGGTCACCGGCGAATTAGAAGCAAATGCTTTTTAGGAAGTGCGATCTTTTATCGGTTTTATCGTAAAAACTGGAAGGTAGTGTTATTATCAAAAGTATTCATCGCCATCATTGATTTGTTTGAGCGCAAAAACTGCAAGGTTGCTACGCTAGAGACGTCAATGTCACGGTCCCATTCATCCGAGCAGTGGGGAATATCGTAGCTATGCAGCCCCGAGATAAATCTACATAAAATTATAAATGCGAAAATTTGGATGTATGTTTGTCGCTCAATAACTTGATAACGGTTATACAAATATAGTTTATATTTAGCACAGAGATAGATTACAGTTTGGAATAGAACATAGGCTACTTTTTATCCCCAAATAATTTATGATTCCTGTGGAATATCTGCAGATAGGTAATTCATGGGATCAATATCAAACTCGGTGAACAAGTGAATAATTAAAGCAAATTTGAATAAGACAGCCTGGGATAAGGTTCCGTTTAAATGTTCCTTATCTATTAATATTCTATACATACATATGTAGCATAATTAAATATTGCTTATATAATTATTGTATGTTTTGTTATTTATATAAGCGACAATGTACATAGGTTTTTATGAAATTTCTATCTATTTTGATGTTAAAATCCGATAGCTAAGTCTCAAAGTCGAAGTTAAATTATTTCGGCTTAGCAACTGACGCCTTACTTAACGAAAGTCAAAGTTTATTAGCAATAATAATTTTAGTCATCTTATACAGAGTTAATTAAACTAAATTAAATTACTTTTAAAATTGGTTACTGAACTTGAAATTATTAGCTAATCCTATAGCACCATCTAATGCCTTGTGACGCTGTAATTAGTATAAAATAAACTATGTAGATATATTTGGTAACCTAAATGTTCACTTTCATATCATCAATGACAGAGTCTCTCAAGAAAGTAAGTGATGATATCAAGGTAAAAATTTTTCATCTCTTTATTTGCTGTGCAAGGTTTTTCACAACACTATTCTATCCTTTAAATTTCCTAGCACTTAAATTCAATAGTGATACAACAATGTATGCCCTTAATCGATTTTTTCGAGTAGGTATATTCGAACCAATCCCAATGATCTACGATTAATTAACATGACTAATCGTGTTGATCCGACTCGCAGTTTGTGATTAATCGGTATTTGAGACACTATATACATATTACTATATACATATTATTTCGTAAAATAACGACGAACAATCTATTTGAATTGACAATAGTAATTACTAATTTCAAGCTTTCATTCGATTAGAAAACAATATTGTCATTATTCAATTCGAATGTGTACATGAACTGTACATAATTCGATTATTTTCAGTTTCTTTAGAGAAGTAAACCTTTTTGTTTATTCGTAACGCATTCATTCGATGAATTATACGACACGTATATAGTTACGCAACATTGTAATTTCTGTATTCACGACCGTGTCAGTGCTTTCTGCATAGAGATTTGTATAAAATGAAGTGAGACTTTAATTCATGGTTAGTGTACATTCATATTTGTGTACAAACAGCTCTATAAGGTTTAAGTATGATGTACACAAAGTTGTGTGATATAAACATGATATAGTGCGTAAAAGTTTATCAAACGCGACAAAATGACTTATCAAACAGTGTATTTATGTGAAAAAAGATAAAGGGGTACATGAGTGACGTTATAGTAACTGGCCCGTAGATACTACTAACACAAAATTACGTTGTTGGTTAAGAAAATTAAAGAAGAAAGATTTGACTCTCGAGCCTCAAACTGGAACACGACAAGTCGTTTGGCAGTTGATTCAATCATTCATAATTTCAGCATTCCGTCTTCATCTCAACCTCTCAATCACCTAATTGAAACTACGGATTTGAATGTTATTTGATTACAAATTAATAATTTATATACTGAAATCAATGTATGATGCATACAAACATACGTCCAATTTTGTGGATGTCACTTATACTAATTCATTAGCGCACATTTATAATACGTATTGTATATATGTATGTACATAGTAAAAAATATTTAGGAACAATAGCTAATTAATTTAATAAATGTTGCATTGTATATCTGTATTTACGTTTTTTATTAACTGGAATATGTTCTCTCTATAAAAGATATTTTATATTGATTATTTAAAATCAATATAAGCTATTAATTAGGAATAACGGCAACACACTATTATAATGATATTCATTTTCAAGTCACGTTTTACGAAATACGGGACATGTGTCTTTACAACAGTGGCTACATACGTCACGGATTACCTTATTATCAATTTGAAATTGGTTGCGACGAAACGTCATCATTAAATCCATACGTGTATCGACTTAGGTGCTAAAGAAAAGTCGTATTTATTGGCAGATCAAATAATAAGTACGAAGGTTAAACCGATTAGTTTATTGACGTAACTAATTATCAATCTAAATCTAAAGTATTTACGCTTACTTTACTATAATAACATGATATGCTTAGGAAATTTGTTTCACCTTACTTCATTACATAATCAAAAAACATCACACAGAATTCATACCGAGAACGTTTTCGGTGTGTAAAATCTTTACGTAACTTATTAAAGAGACGCAAAAGTTCAAAATATTTGGTTTAAGTATTTTCATAATATTTGCAAGGGTATTGTAATACCTTCACGATCATTGTGTATTTAACGGTGTATAAAATTAGTAAATTATATAAATAAATAAAATTTAAGTGAAGTTGTTTTTATAACAACTGAAGTTTCCAATTTTTTTCATGGGAAAACCGACAGCTAATGAGCGATGCAAAAGTACAAAAGATAAATAATATTTACCAAAGAATTGTTCTTATTTTACTATTCTTCATTAAGTTTTCAATATTTTTTTTCAAAACAAATCACCGCTCAAAAATTTTGTAACACAATATTTCACTGCGCCTTGCAGCAAACAAAGCAACATGCGTTTAAAATAAAGCTTAAGGTCGCAGTTCCAATTTTGTCGTGAAAAATTTCAGTGTAAAGTAAAGAGAAAAACTGACAAAGAATTTTCTTTCTCCTTTCATTATGCAGCAAAAGAAAAGAGCCTTTTATTTGACGGTTCTTGTATTTACACTGTAACGTTGGACGTGTTGAATTGCAGTGACGAGGTGGCTGGAACAATTTTAAAGATCATATTGCAACCAACTGGAGTGAAGTAAGTCAGGTGCTTGAATATCCAGTGTTGCCGTTAAGAGGTACTTAGGCTACTAAAGTCTGGAGAGGCTCTTAATAATGTAATAAACAGAGTTGGAAGCATATTACAGGGGCTTAGTGGATATCATTGAGTGAAAAGAAGTCCCTTTCACGTCTAGAATTGCTTTTGAAGTTGGTCTGTTCATTTCATGGTGCACCCTAATAAACGACGAACTTTTCCATGGCGCCAGGTCTCTTCTATCGCAGTCGCAGGGCTTCGTAGTACCACTGTCAAATTTTGATGCTACTCTTGCATTATCGTAAAGTTTTTTCCGCCTAGCTATAGCTACTATACTTCAAAATTGACCGTACATTTTCTTACGTGTTTAGGACGCAGCATCAGATAGCCGGATATTATGCATAAGTAACCATGTACATTTAAACGCTAAAACAGTAGCAAGGAATCTGCATTTCTAGAAAGAATAAGGTGGACGGGTGAATGAATTTTATTCCTACCTACAACGATCTTACTGCGTTCATGAGACCAACGGAATTAAATTAGATTTTGTCAGGATCATACTGGATTGTACAGAGCCGAGTGATTTCCATAAGAGGATCGTCCGGTGTATCTAAGTGCCAATAAGCAGGTTTTTTTCTCTGTCGGTACGTTCTTGACAGAGCGATCGTGGTCTTCATGTCAACTCCACGACGAGTTGTGGGCAGATGTTGGTCGCCTCACAATATCCTGCCGATTCTCTCTGTTGGCCGTCATTCTTTTACACTCGTACAAGGGGCCACAATGTCCAGGTAAAGTTGGCTCACACTTGAAGATATCTGGAATGCTCTTATTCCACAATTTTTGCGCAGTTTTAACCGGAAACTGTAGTAGCTATATTCCCCCCATTCACGTCCCATATTGCTTACATCTGCCAATTGTCAGTAATCAGATTTGGCACTTTGTCACTGCCACCATTGGCCTCAGTGACAATTAATCTTATCAGCATAATGTATCGTTATCGTTGCCATCGAATAAATACAGTATCCTGGATTAGCATAGCGTGGGCAGGTTTTCGTACGCTCGTATCGTAATCGCTTTATTGACTGACGTCATAGGCCTTTGATTGGTTATTGTAATTACGTTGAGAGTAAAAGTTAAAGTAAGCTTTCAATAAAACGTTGATAACTATAAAGTACGTTACAAATCTTATATTTACTAATATATTTTGTGACACCTTAGACAACACAAAATAAATAGAAGAGAATGCTTAAAGGGATTTCAATGTCAATATAAGGAGCTGAGGAGTGATAGTAGGAGACGAAAATAAATATGGAACAAAACATTTATTTTGTCTCTGTCTTCTGTATATGTTTATATAGTATTTAAATCTATAAATTTAAAATTTCATATATTGATCGATATGATATTTAATAAGAGATTTGAACAACCAAAACACTAGAGATTGGAACTATGTTTATTTAACTACACATAAATAAGCCTTGCATTGTTAAGAATTGTAGACCATCGAAGTATATGGCTAAGCGTGAAAAATACAGGTATTTTGTAAAAACTCGTTTTACAGAATTTTGTATAAACAAAAATATTCATTTTTTCTCTCATCATTCCTTCTACTCTTTTTAAGGCACCTTTCGGTGGTGGAAAATGTTTGACGTTCTTAAGCACATTTATTTACCTACACGACGAATGATTTGAGCCTGCATCTGAATGAGTTTACTAAACATTACCCGTAGGAAATTACACAGCAACAGCGCCCAACACTCGTGGCGTGTAAATAGACGAGTAATAAAATAGGAAGCGTGTTGCTAACAGGTTCACACGAGTTGTCGTTGGTAGAAAAGAGGGAATGGGTCGGATGCATTCCGAGGTCGCGGCTACGACCTCATCATTCAATATCCTTGTTTGCGACTGGTTTGATCTGACTGGAATTAACAATGCTCTGGTTACAAACGGTACACGTTCCCACTAGTTCCGTTCTCAATTTATAGTTTCCAGATGTCCGTACGAGCAAAATTGACAGGTTTTATGTTTTTGAACGACGCATAAATGGGGAGTGTTGTAAATTTTACATGTGTATATTCAAGTGTCTGTCTATGGAATCATAGCTCCCAAACAAATCAACTGATTTGTGTGTGATATTTTCAATCGAAGTTTTGTTTGTCGAGATGGTTCTTAGATGTTTTTGGGGAAAATAAAAACAGTCGTCTCCAAGATATTTAGATCTCATGCAATATTAAAACTAATTCCAAATTATGGTGCGTAAAGGATTTTTTAATCTTGATATTACATTGTAGATTTGTTGTACATTTCGCTTTCAGTATAAAATTACATCACGACCAAAATAACATATCAGAGACAAAATTGTTTTTCTCTTTAAAGAACTTATTTAAGTATCTTAAGTCTAAAATTCTGAGTGCAACACACATCTTTACGAGATATGCTTGCTTACTACTCCAAAGCAAAGTCAAAACATTTTATTTTTCAAGTTAAAAGTAACTTTTTGCTCGCATTTATAATTACATCCCTGCTGCTAATGTCATAAATTAAACAACATTCTGAATACGTGGCCTAGTCCATTAGAAGTTCTTTAACGAGTTTTCTTATTTAAGAAGATTTCATAAAACTTTCGTGAGTATGAGATTATTTAAATGTTACAGACAGGGTTTGTTTACATAAATTTGTCAAGTTTTTTTCATTAAGAACACAATTTGTTAATTGTATTTCATTAAAGGCTGATATTATTCTAGTATTCTTACAAACTAAACGACATTGTGTAATGAATAAAAACCATGACAATACAGAATCAAATGATTATTTTACTTCGTTAAAAATGCTTTTATTACTGTATTAACAGAATTATGTAGAAATATTCAGGAGTGAAGCTAGGGAATGAAATTACGATTGAGTTCATCACATCGATCGATTGACGGTCAGTCAAAATTAAATTAGTACGATTCGATTGCTATGCGCGTTTCAACTTCTTAATTAAAGGCCGTGTTTACGAAAAAAGTTGAAATGTTTTGTTGAAATAGATTCGCGGTCGGACGTATTTTCGTTTTAATAAATTGTAAATAATACTATCAATAG
Organism: Carystus phorcus; assembly: GCA_018248895.1. NCBI lineage: Eukaryota > Metazoa > Arthropoda > Insecta > Lepidoptera > Hesperiidae > Carystus > Carystus phorcus. Next base: position 17,082 of record DWJN01000327.1, read on the forward strand.
CATTCCTTTATAGATAAGTTTTTATATATCTTAGCAAAAAAGAACTTCTTATTATGAGCATTTTTGAAATTATTATTGTCTTCGCCCAGTTTTTCATTCGCAACTTCCTATGCGCTTTTCAGACATTACTCTTTAATTGACAGACCATCAGAAGTGCCCTAAATCACGCTATCAATGTTTTTTACAATACTACGTAGTGGAAAATCTCTTTATGGTAACGCTTCAATTGAAATAAAAAGTTATTTGATTGTATGGTACGCTATTTATGGCGTGTTATAGTATTTACATAGTTGAAATGAACAATCTATTCTTGATTTCGAAGTGGATTACGAGTGACTATTTTCCCATTAATCTGTATGCCGAAATTGTTATTAAATGTATAAATACCGAAATTAATTTGCAGACTCGTTACATTTGGCGGTCGCAATCGCCATCTTCTTTTTTACGGTAGCAGCTACTAAGGTCTTCGTCGATAATTGTATAATAACGCCATCTAGCGAAATTCGCCTGAACATTCCGCCCACCAAGAACCTTGTTCTTCAGCAGCCGCCCACCGTAGTTATATCGTCTTTAATGGTTGAGAAGAGCGACCAGTTTTGATACTGGGCGCTTGAGCAAGCCAGACCTGGTTTTGAGGCTGACTACGCGTATTTCCCCATCTGGACCCGGATGTGTACCTACTACTACTGCCATAAGCCATTTTGTTGGCGGAAGTGCTGGTTCTTTAATTAGGACCACTTCGCCGATCTCTGGTGCACGAGTGCAACCTTGCCACTTCTGTCGTTGTTGCAGTGTGTGTAAATATTCTTTACTCCACCGACTCCAGAAATGAGCCGTCATGCGTTGAACTAATTTCCATCTATTCAGTGGGCTGAGAGGTAAGTTACCTTGTGGCGTATCTGGTATGGCAACCAAAGGTTCACCTATTAAGAAATGAGATGGAGTAAGAGCATTTAAGTCATCCGGGTGATCATTTAATCCACATATAGGCCTGGAATTAAGACAGGCTTCTATCTGCGTAAGCAAAGTTGTAATCTCTTCAAAGGTAAGGGTTGAATTCCCAATTACCTTTATTAAGTGTGTTTTAGCTGATTTTATTCCAGCTTCCCATAAACCGCCAAAGTTGGGAGATCTTGGAGGGATGTAGTGCCAGGTGGTGCCATCATTGGCTAAAATCTCTGCTATTTCAGACTGTAAACTTCCCTTGCATTGTTTGAATAAATGCTCAAGTTCTTTGGCTGCGCCAACAAAATTAGTGCCATTGTCGCTCCATAAATTAGAACAATGGCCTCTTCTAGCCACAAATCTTCTAAATGCAGCTATGAAGGCTTGGCTCGACAAATCACTTACAGCTTCTAGGTGGATAGCCTTGGTTGAGAAACAAACAAACAGGCATATGTAGCCTTTGTAAGATTTGTAACCTCGTCCCTTAGAAGTTCTTATTTGAATTGGTCCAGCATAATCCACTCCACTAGTTTGAAAAGGTCTCCCTGGGTGTATTCGGTCAAATGGCAAATCTCCCATACGAGGTTGAGCTGTGGTGCCTCTATGTTTAATACATATTGCACAATTATGTATGATTTTCTTGACTAGAGGTTTTAAGCCTATAACCCAAAACCTAGATCTAATGTAGTTGATAGTAAGCAGATTACCTCCATGTAATAGTTTCATATGTGCATCCATAACAATTAACTTTGTCAGATGAGACTCCTTTGGCAATATAATGGGATGTTTTATTTCGTGGGATATTTTGGCAGCTTCCAAGCGCCCACCTACTCTTATAATGCCTCCTTCCAAATAGGGAGATAATGTTTTAAGCTTACTTCGTTGTTTTATTTGTTTACCTCTATTTAAATCATCCATTTCTTCTTGAAAATATTTTGATTGTTCCAACCTTATCAAATTGTTCAATGTTTGCCTTAACTCTTCTGTTGTTAAATAACTTGCTTGATACTTCCTATTTTCTTTTACTTGCTTTAATCTAAAAAATCTCCTACAGTAAGATAATACACGAATCATTCTATTTAGGCTCGAAAATTTTTCCCAAATATTTTCTTGTATGTTGCAACCAAATACACTTTGCTTCAGTTTTCTTTTTTCTAATTCAGTCTGTGGTAAATGTGGTTTTTCTTGTTCAATTACTCTTTGTTTTAGCCACTCAGGACCCTGCCACCATAGCATTTCGTTTTTTAATCTTGATGGATCCACTCCTCTTGAAGCTAAATCTGCAGGATTAGCTTCAGATTTGACATGGCTCCACCTATCATTGTCTAAATTTTCTTGTATTTCTCCCACCCTGTTGGCTACAAATGTTTGCCACCGAATGGGTTGAGATTGAATCCAGGCTAAGACTACCATTGAGTCTGTATATGCATACACATTTGTGTTTGGGATCTCTAGTACCCTTTTTGCTTCTACAAGCATTCTGGCAACCAGCACAGCTGCACATAATTCCAGCCGAGGTACAGAAATTTGTTTCAAAGGTGCCACCTTTGTTTTACTTCCAAGAAGAGTAACTGTCACTCCTTCTTCGTTGACTACTCGAACATACAGCACTGCTGCATATGCTACAGTTGATGCATCTGCAAATCCATGGATTTCCACATGTGTGTGAGACTGTGTTTTGATCCATCTATCTAAATTTATATGTTCCAGGTGGTGAAGTTTACTTCGGTAAGTCAACCATTCATCAACCATCTCTTCAGGTAATGGGTCATTCCATCCAGCGCTACATAACCAAAGTTTTTGTATCAAGATTTTCGCCAATATAATCACCGGTGCTAACCAACCAAAAGGGTCGAATAGTCGTGCAACTTCTGATAATATAGTACGTTTGGTTATTATTGGAGATGTTTCTGGTAAGTTAACCTTAAACTTAAACTGATCCAACTGTCTGTCCCATGTAAGTCCAAGAATTTTAAATACTTGATCGAGCTTAATTTCAAATCCATGTTGATGTGGTTGATTCTTAGCTATAGCTTCTAAAACCTCAGTGGAATTACTAGACCATTTTTGCAATTCAAACCCTCCACACTTTAATAAATTGGTCATTTGTCTGTGGATTTCAATGGCTTCTGGAACGCTGTCACAGCCTGACATGAAGTCGTCCATATAAAATGAATTTTTAACCAATTCTGCAGCTATAGGATACTTGTGGCCTTCATCTTGAGCAACTTGTAGGAGAGTCCGTACTGCTAGATATGGAGCACTAGCTGTTCCAAATGTAACTGTTAATAATTTATATGTTTTAAAAGATTGTTGTGGATTCTCCCTCCAAATAATTTGTTGATACACAGAATGGTCATTAGCCATCAGTATCTGACGGTACATTTTTACTATATCACCAGTCAAGACAATTTTGTGTTTTCTCCACTTCATGAGCAAGGTACGTAGATCATCCTGTAAGATAGGGCCAGTCAGTAAAGTATCATTCAGAGAATAGCCCCCTGTACCCTTGCATGAGGCATCAAATACCACTCTGACTCGGGTTGTATCCTTATCATCTCTCACTACTGCATGATGAGGTAAGTATATAGTGTTTTTGTTTTCTTCATTGGCCAATGTCATATGACCCAGATCCAAATATTCTTGCATAACTTTGGTATATTCAGTCTTCAATTTAATATTATGTTGAAACTTTCTTTCTAATTGTAGAAACCTAGCAATTGCAATTTCCTTTGTATCTCCACATTTTTCCACAGGACTCACAATGTCTTCTTTGAATGGCAATCTCACCTGGTACCGTCCTGCTTCTGTTTTGACTGTTGTTGTACTATAGATTTCTTCACATCTAATATCATCTTTTGTCTTTTTTCTCTCTGTTGGTAAGAACGCATTCTCTAATTCCCAGAACCTTTTAAGCATGTTGTTTTCACACACACAAGAATGCATGCTTATAATTCTGTTGTTTTCCATAGCTGTGTTTGTATCACCTGAAATGATCCATCCAAGTTGTGTTTTTTGTGCTAATGTTCCAACTGGACTTCTTGACATACCATGCTCCATAATCTTGCTGGTCACACTGGCCCCTAACAGCATATCAATTCTTCCAGGTTTATTAAAATCTGGATCTGCTAGTGTAAGTGTATCAAGCTCTGGCCAATCCAACAATGTAATGTACCTCTGTGGCAGGTATGTTGTTATATGACTAATTACATAAGCTCTAACCCATAAAGTGAAGGTTGGGTTGTATCTGGACCTCATTTCAAATTCAACTGTGAATTTAGAGTGTATGGTTTTGCCTTCACTTAAATGAAACTCATTGTTGTTTTTAATTCGCTTTAAACCCGTTGATTGTGCGAAATCCTCTGACACAAATGAGCTCTGGGACCCTTGGTCAATGAGTGCACGGTAGACCTGTGTTGAACCGCAGTTTGTTGTAATGTCTACTAGTGCTGTAGCTAATAAAACTTGACTAGGGTTGTTTGAGAAATGTGACACTGTTTGTACTGAGTCTGCTTGTTTTGTTTCCTTAGTTAATTTCGGTTGTAATTCAGGTGAATCCCGTTTATCAGGATGCAACAATGAATGATGTTTCTTCTGACATATTCTGCAACTAGTTTTTCTTTTACATTGGTAGGCTGAATGTTTTGGGATCAAACAGTTAAAACATAGATTATTTGTTTGAGCAAACATATATCTTTCACTATAATTTTTTCTTGCAAATTGCTTACACTGATAAATATAATGATCCTCTTTACAGTATGAACATTTAATAATTTGATCTGTTGAATCCCTGATAGCAGCATGAAAAGATTTTGACTTATTAGGCTTGCTACTGGATTCCATAATCTCTAATGATCTGAATCGGTTTTCTAAGAATGTAAATAAATCCATTAAAGTTGGTAATTCTGTAGCATCCGATGCAATATGTTGTTCCCACAACCGGTGACTTTCATTATCTAATTTAGATACTGTGAGGTATACCATAATAGCATCCCATGATTCCGTTGGCAATCCCAAGTTTTTTAATGAACCTAAACATTCAGTTGTAATATCCAAGAGATGTTTTATACTTTGATCTGATTCACTAGTTATTTTCTTTATAGTAAACAAATTCTTGAATATGGAATTAGCAATATACCGTTTATTATTGTATCTTTTATTGAGGGTTTCCCATGCTTGTGAATAATTTTGACTTGTTATATAAATGTTCTTTAAGAGTAGCTCAGCCTCCCCACTTAAACTTGTTTTCAAATAATGTAATTTTTGTACATCATCCAGTTGTCTATTTGTGTGTATTAAAGATTCATAAATGTCATGAAATGAGGGCCAATCTAAATACCTTCCTGAAAATGTAGGTATGTTTATGCTAGGAAGCTTTATATCTTTACCATTTGATGAGGTTTGTAGGGTTGTTTGTTGTAAGGTAAGTTGTGGTACGGTGAGCTCTGACAACTTTGCTTTTAAATCACTCTTATAATTTATGTAAGTTTCCTCACAATTATCATAGATATTATTCTTAAAATAAGCTGTGTCGTCCCTGTCTTCATCTTCCAAGCAACCTACAATTTCATCGTGGGCCGCCACAAACGAAGACCAAGCTCTTTCTAGATATTCTAACCTTGTTTCTATGTAACTAATTGAAAACCTAGTTGTTGGTGTTTTGCCGTAATTAACCACCGCTTTTTTTATATTTCTATATCTCTCATTTTGGCAAGATATAAGTTTGTCTATTTCGGCCATTGCGCAACTCACTCGAACTTTTATTGGCAGTAAGTAGGTAGGTAGGTAATTATACACCGGTCTATCCGTTTGAAGAAAATACTGCTAGATCACGCTATTTCTACACAGAACCCGTGTGTATTATTCAGTATTAAACACAAACGTTGTTTTTTTCACCATATATGAGTCTTTTACAATAGGTAATACGCGAAAACACTTTGCAAAATTTCAAATTGTAGGTAACGAATGTAAATTTTCCACGTATGTTTTAACAAGATTATCACTCTGAACACTAGTTTTGCCAAATATTTTTATAGTTATTAACGTTATTTAGCAGTATAAGTCCACTTTACACGCTATAATACAGTTTTAACACAAATTTTCAAAGTTTTTGTACTTACAGACTTGCCGCTTACTTACGATACTTTTACCGATAAAAACACTTTTGCACACAAAACACACACTTTTTGGCTCTAAATCTATAATTTCCGACGCGAAGGACCACTAATTGTATGCCGAAATTGTTATTAAATGTATAAATACCGAAATTAATTTGCAGACTCGTTACATTTGGCGGTCGCAATCGCCATCTTCTTTTTTACGGTAGCAGCTACTAAGGTCTTCGTCGATAATTGTATAATAACGCCATCTAGCGAAATTCGCCTGAACAAATCCGTTGTGTAACCCAACGTAACAACATCAGGAAAACTAACAATATTATTTGTTATAGGATTGCTTGCCTTTATATTGTGTAATAATGTAAGTTGGCATTGTGTTTTGTTATGTATTATAGTTTTGTATTGTGTAACAATTACTTAACGAAAGAATCACCTTGTTTTAAACCTATCTGTTTGTTCATATATTTTTCTTTTCTTTTTTCAATAATACTCAAACTTATCAAGTAGTGCTAATATTGTTGATACTCGTACTTAGATCCCGTAGGAAAATTAGATGTTAATTAGATTTCGAACCTTAAAAAGATAGCTAGTCATTGAAGTTTGTTTAAAATCTGAATATTTGTCCTAACTGAATATAGTGTTTATAATTATTGTTTGTATGTATGTCATTGAACTCCTCGTAAACTGTTGGATCTATTTTAATGGTTTTGTGTGTTAAGTGGATTCGATAAGGGTTTAGTTTTACAATATGATCTTAGCGGTATGTAACCAATTAGAAAGACTTATTTCTGTTGCTCGGTCACGAAAAATCTGCACTAATTTAGACAAGGGTCTGACAGTTGAGAAGTTATAGTAAATTGCTATTATTTTGGAATAAGATTTTTTTATAATTTCTAAGACTGGAAATAAGGATCAGTTATGTAACATTGTCTTTGCTGTAACCATAATCAGACACTAAAATTAACAGGTCATTGGAATGATTTAAATATATTTTTAGTTATGTTCAAAATCCTATCGAATATGAAATAAATTGAATTTACGTTTTTAAATTGAGATCAAAAATGTCGTGATCACGTGATTCACGATCAAAATATTTCTATTGAATGGAACAACGAAATTTTTATAAAAGTAATATGTATGTGAAGTTAGGAGAAATGTACAGAGTTTACGTAAACTTCAATAGCTAGTTAATTTTGTAATGTTAGATATTTAGTTGACGAACTATGAGTATCATAACAATTGTAGTTAATCGTAGTTTAACACAGATACTCTAATCAATTGTATAACATTTGTGATCATTATTAAATTCATAAATTAAAACGAACTATACAATACCAACAATGAAATAAATATAAAATATTTCGGTATTGTCTTCCTGCAAGCAGTCGCTGTCAAAATCAAATAACAAACATGGTTTGTTCCGTGTGATAATCGACCATTAGCAATCAAAATCGTGTTGAGTGATGATTTATCGTCAGCAGAACGAAGGTGCATTTGTCAGTTATATTGAACGCATGCCAGTGAAACTGGGAAAATAACAGACTCATGTTTTTGGCATAAGGACAGATGGCGGCCTGAATACGTCATTCTTATCTCTTATGATGAATAGATAAGAGCCAAACATGTTTTGCTTGAGTTTGTCCACATGAGGCGTAGATATAGAATATTATATAGGACTTGTAATATACTTTCCCGCACGAAAGATAGATGATTCTACGGCATTGTTATGTAGAAGTGAATCGGAACAATTTTTTCGCCGATATTGCTGAAAATCTCAAAAATGGAAAGTGACAATTGAAACTACTTAGCAAGGATAGTAATTAACTTAACCTACAATCATTTCTACTACTTAACCATTTTACTGGTGTCAAATTAAAATGTATCAGGCGCCAAAATACGACAAATTTTTCCAATACATAAATAGTATTGCGCAGGTCTGTGACATGAAATTAATAAGTGCCTAATAATTTTGTTTTTGTAACTAGTAAACGAGCTGATGAGCTACCTGATGGTAAGTGGTCACCATCATGGACATCAGCAACACCAAGAGCCCCAGTGATATGATCAGAAAATGAAGAGAACAAAGACAGGAAAGGTACTGGCTTTCAAGCCCCAGCCGGACCACGAATGGTTTGACTGACTCAAGCAAAGGAGTGGTACTCGTAACTAGCCAGTCGAAGATGAAGAAAAGGTATATGAGTGATGATATTAATGACTTAATAATAATATTGATAGTACAATCCTTATGCCCAGCCCTGCCATTAAGCGGGCGTTTTACGCCTTGTACCACTCCCTGGTCTACCGGCAATTGGAGTCTAAGCCTTTCCAATACACCAGAAATTAAATGCAATTACATATACGTATTATGAATATATCTCGAAAAATTGTCGAAGTTGCTGGAAAAATCCATGTAAAGTATTACCATATATCAGTTTGTTCGTGATGCACAATAATGTGTATTATGTTACTATTAATAGAAAGAAGGCCAATGCGTGCAGGTACGGTTTACATAACAATTTTATTATGATGTGACGCAGGAAATCGTCTCTGTAATTAGTAGTAATTGAATATCTGTTATTCTGTTTTCCTGTTTTGATGGTTTATTTGTGAAAGAAAACAAAATTTAAATCTATATATTAATACGTGAAGCAAAAACTTTGGACCCCTTTTTACGAAAATTGCGCGGACTGAGGAGTATGAAATT
>DWJN01000328.1:0-25836 GCA_018248895.1 Carystus phorcus
ACTAACTAAAGATATATTATTATAATTCTGTTTATTATGTAGTCTAGTTCTTCTCACATGAATAAATTAGTCCTTCAATCTTTACATCACTCACAAAGAATAGGCCTTCCTCTTCATAACGGTATTGTAGTAGTCTGTTAAAACCCCGTCTCATTTCGCATTAAGTTTGTAAATTTAATAACATTTTCAAATGTTTGTATTTTTTAAAGCTAACCACTGACGGTACAATTATGATTAAAAAAGAATGATTGCTACCTGAGTGCAAACACGTTTAACACAGTTAACATTAGTTTAAGCGAAGCCTTTTAAATCGTGTTGTCGCTAGCCTGCCGTCATAGCAGTAAAATGAAATTCTTAATTAGAAAACACTGAACACACCGCGTGACATCATGAAAATAATATAATCTTAATGTTTTCTGTATGGTTTTGAAAATCTAAATACAATTATTTTCATCGAAAAATACGTAAAAACTTCGCTTTTGTCGAGCGACTTAATAAGATATAGGGATGTACATAAAGGGGCAGGCGTGGCTGCTAGGGGGCACCTGAAATGACCTCATTGCATTCACCCACGCCTCGCTTGTGCTGTACACGAAGCTTCCGTCAATCCATGAGGTTATTTGGTTTATCTGAAACAAAAATATATTTAAATTATAGGCTATGCAGCTCCTTAACACCAGAAACATAGTAAGATGACTAAAAAGGTGAAACCTATTGAGTTAAGTTAAGTGAACAATTAGTATAATGTAGTGCATGTGCATCATCCTCAAAGAACACAATAGCAAAGTGTCTTCGCCTTAATACAGACTATAAGAAAAGTGTTATTGGATCTCACTTTATTTTACTGTAGTCATTTAGGTTAAACTAATATTACTCATTAGTCTTTAGACTAGATTGTAATTTGTATAATGTAGTATCAGGGTGCATCTGCTTAAAAATTAGTTAATGCTCGACTACAATACTACTTTTACTATACTATAGTAAGCTAACATATCTGTGTATTCAACGTACTATGTACATTAATAAGTGAATTTGTCATACTGTTATAGACAGGTAAGTAAAAAACGCAAGAACCTATGAATAGTCATCAGATTCATGTCAAATAAAAATATAGCGAGCGTAATTAGACAACAAATTGTGTGTTTCCCAATAAAGTTATATAACGTTTTCTGAGTGGTAACCGTCGCTTTAACAGATTAAATTAAATTCATACATTTACTTTTATGGCCCTCATAACGTCTACGTTGTAAAGCTCGGCTGGGTAAAGCTTCAATATAAATAATGTATAAGGTTTTTCATTCGCAAAGGATATGTCAGGCCACCGTGAATAGATCTATTACCATTCTGTGTCCGTTTTAGAATGTATCGGTGGTACACATAACTGATGTTAATCAATGCAGGCGAGGAGATGATATCTGGGTTAGGCTGTGTCATTAGGTTTTATAGCTTGGTATCTCGGTATTCGACCTTAGGTGCTAACATATTGTTGATATTCAAGGGTGACAGCATGTAACAAGTATAAACAGTGACATTTATTTAATTGCAATTAGTCGACTGCAAAATTAAATTGTTTCTAGGAATGATCGTTTAATTAAAAAAAAACTATCATCGATTAAAGTATTGTCGTAAAATTAACATGTTAAATATGTATTGTGAGATTCAGTTGTTCTGTGTTATTTAAATCTGTTACGGAAAAATTTCCCAGTATAAAAAACAAAAGGATGTGGAAAAAAGATTGTCGGGCGCATAAAATGAGGATAATATACAATAATTACATACAATATGAACCTAATAATGTACACTAGATGCTTACTGAAGTTATGTATAGGCGAGGAATTCTAGCTTTGTTTTGGCCAGAAAACTATCATTCGAAATTTGTTCATTAGTGATTATTATTTTTAACGTTAGCCGCGAGCGGTTTGCTAGTACAAATTACAATTACAAATTACAAAGGTAATTTATATGCTTGAAATTGTATTTAATAATACTTCGACCTCTTCTTCGAAATGCAATAACTGTGTATTCTATGGTACTCTTTAGAACATTTCGCTAGGAATAAAATACATAGTAAGGTTGTGGATATGTCATGATAGAATAAATTTTCATAACAATTTATTTAGTTGCAGTCTTGCATAATTCAGTTTGATTCCCAGATGCGTCAGTGATTTATGACAAAATATAAAATACCTACTTCGTTTACATCGCTTTGAGAATATAATATATGATTTTTGAGTTTACAAGTACGAGTATCCGTACTTGAAATGTAAATTGGACAATGATTCTTCACCAGATATACTATACTATACTTCTATAATGATTTATGTAGGTACTACAGAAAATTGACAGTAAGATACGAAGTTAATTTTCCCAAAATATTGCAAACGGAAAGTTAAGGCTTGTCATAAGTCATTGTCAAAACTGAATGATATCAACGGTATATTTTTGTTTCAGTAAATTCTATAGCGGTGACTTCTGACGTAATACACACACTAACGGTATGTTGGAGGCAAGTACGATTAGTGCCGACATCCGATACCATCGACACGGTGAATATTAATGGGCGGGGCTGACATCACTTTCCTTACTACATATTCTATAAGCAAATATACAGCTTTATTTCCTTCTAAAATATGACTAGTTCATCGATACGCATCTTAAATATTATAATACCATCATAATCTTGTGGTAATACTATACATTGATGTAACTCATAAATTGTTATGTGTGTTGTTAATAAAATAAGTTTGTAGCTCATAAATTGACTGTAATCCAGTTTTGTTTTTGGATCCATAGACCAGCCACTACGTCCACGGGCTCTTCATATGTTTCAAAGCGTTGGATCTCAAATATGCTATTACCGTTTCGTGGAAAATTTATTTTAGAAAATAGAAAACGGAATTATGTATATAGGGACCTGTTAATATTTTCATTGTTTTCCTAAGTTACCTCTATCGTTTTAATGCAAAAGTATTTATATCAATGTCTTGGCATTTACTTTGTGTTTAATTTTTACAGTTGCATCTTAAAAACTAAAATTCATCCAAAAATCGGAAAGAAGAAATGACGACTGACTGACGGACTGATCAACATTTAAGTAGTGTATTTTTGAATTTGGCAATTTCTGGCACTCAGGTGCCAGCAAGTGTAGCAAATAACAGAAGTTTCTGTTCTGATGATTAAGATTAAACAAATACTATTTTTTATCACAGTAACTGCTAATATATTACAAGACATTAAAATTACTAGTACAACGCTAGTAAGCCTGGGGGAATGGACAATTGATAGCATCGCAATGTTGAATGCAAATGAAATCGATCGACATCGTGTCTTTTGAGTTGACTACAATCTGCCGACATCTACATTTCTTTGAAGCCTGTATTATGACCTTGTTTGGTTTTATCAGATAAGTTGATGAAGTCAGTCGTGAGCGATGAACTTGAACGTTCTTAATCACATTACAATAATATTAACAAAATCTGTCTGCATAAATATAATTATGATATAATTGAAAGGAAACTTTACTTGCCAATATTGAAAGGAAAAATTGTTAACGAAAACTTGTAAATGGCTTCAATCATAATATTAGTTACATTATGCATTTATAAATGTTACTATAAGTTTTTCTTATACAGAAGAAGATTACTTGTTTCGATATTATTAGTAGATACTTATCCAAATACAGGTTGTGACAATTTTATTTCATAGGAATAACTGTGGAGATGATAATTATACCTGTTCTCGAGGACTGTTAGGGCTCTGGCCGGTGCTTCGGTCATACGTGGCTCTGAGGAAGGGCATGTGTTTAACGCCTTCACAATCTGGGTCGTACATGTGGTCGCATTTGTCAACGGGTATACGATGGTGCTCGATGGGACAGCCGGACTCTGACGCCATTACGATTTCGCCTGTTACTACTTGACCTGCGATGAGAGAAATTTAATAATAATAACGCTTATACCAATAACATTCTCTCTCGTGGATGCCATATATACGACAATCAAGGATAAGAAACAGAATCTTAACTCATTAAAATTTTTTGTTCCGCTAGGAATCAAACCTTTGTAACGCTGATCCGGCATGCTGACTATAGTACCATAGGAATTGTGAAACGAGAGGTCATCAATACATTACATTAATGAATATATTCTTATAACATAATAGTCAGATAATTGTTCAGCCATAAAACGCAAGCTCTTGTTTTTCTACACTTAGGTGCTAGTTAGCACCCAGCTAGGCTAATTAGTTAGTTAGCCTGGAGGACTTCGTTTTGATTAAATTTTAAACTTATTTTTAAATACAGCTTATTTAATAAGCAATCATGATGTTATTTCAATATTTACTTAGTGGAATAATGTTTAAAAATGAAACAAGATTGTCAAAAATGAACACATGAAAAACCGGAAGAGCGAGTTCGATTCTGGGGCACTTGTTGTATTTTGGAGTCGTATGCATTTTATAAATAAATTATCGCTTGCTATAACTATGGCAAAGGTGATATAACCTTGTACACTAGAGTATTTTCGAAACCTTGTCAAACTTATGATCGATTTGATTTATGCTACGGTTATAACAATATTTTCATCCAAACAATATCTTAAGCACTTACCAAAAAACGCCAGCAGAGCAGTCCTGTTAGCCAGCGAAGGAAGACCGTCCTGTCCTCGCATAAACAGTTTGGACAGAGCTCTTGCGCCGGGTCGGTCCGCGCCCGCCATCATGTATACACCATCCGCATACGATGCCGGGGTCTTGCGTGTCAGACGACTGCCTGAGATTGTACAATATCAATTACTCAATACATATTTATTAGTGTAACAATACATTACAAATTACGAGATGTTTAAAAGAATGATGAACAACCATTAAATATCGTCGCGACGGATCGCTGTGCACCTTAATAATTCCAATAGATTTTTGTCTTATCACTACTGATTTCGCTAGTTAAAATTTATTATTGATCTGCTAAGTACTATATTTTGTAAAAATAATTATTTAATTATACAGTAGATTCAATATTCGCAATGAATTCCAACAAAAGCCCTCCTATGCCCGCGCCACTGGATTGATTTCTATTATTCATATTGTTTACAAAAAAATATATATATATACATATATATATATATAGATTAATTGGATGTATTTGTATTCTTCCCGCCATTACGTACATATATTTTCACTAAGTTTTGAAACACCATTTTTGTTATTTTGTTACTTAATTTAAGTGATTTAAGCGTTTAGGACGTTTACTAGTTATTTAATTCATCGGCTTTTAACTTTTAACAATAATACAACAATTTCATAACAAAAATCTTACGTCTTTCAGGGTTGAATTTTGAAACTAAGCAAATATCAAAATTGAAAGAAACACTTTAATTCATAATAAAATAAATAATATGTTGAACCTTAAAATCTGCTTACAAGATAAAAAGGATTTAGTTATTTAGATTTATGAATTATGATTATGATTGACAAAATACTCGTTCGTAGCTACGCTACTAGGATCTCGACATTATGTACTCGTCATGTTAAAAAAACATTATGTGCGTTGAATTTCTATATAAATTATAATGTGCAAAAAATGATTAAATTCTAAGTATTCACTACGTGTCAGTTCCTAATAATAAAAAAACTACTAGTAATAGAAGTTATTTTTCAGTTGTTGTTTAGTAGTTGGAGCTATACTAGTAAAGGTACTTAGTGCGGTATCACAAAGTAAAGGTTATTCATTCACGTGGCGGTAGCCTGCCTAATAATTTGAACGTGATCGTGATTGCGATGGCGCAACGTTTACCGAACTATCGACATGAGCGGCGAATTAGGAGCGAGGAGAAAATCCTTCAGTGCTTGAATTATGTATACCTACTTTGTTAGATATCTTTGCGATAAATACAATTGCCGCAGGATATAAACTTATCTTAATAGCGGTTTATTGCCTTTCAAATCAACCGTCTTTTATACCATTATCTATCTATCTTAGATCGTACATAATAATTTGATAAAATTAATTAAGATTAGTTTGTTAATACTAGTTAATAGACACTAGTTTCTTGTCATGTTATACGCCTGATATTTATATACATACATATGTTTCATATTTTGTACTCCCATTTTATGACGATCATAAAACAAATATTTATTTATGCTCTTAATTATGAGATAAAATGGTTCTCTTATTATTTACTTATAATTTCTTCAAAAAATGTCTATTTATTATAGGTTCAGCATTCATATATTTACATTTATGTTGTAACAATAAAATTAGGTTGACTCTTTGTAAAATGATAAATGAATAATGGAAAAATCCCTGGCAGCC
Source organism: Carystus phorcus (assembly GCA_018248895.1). Classification (NCBI taxonomy): domain Eukaryota; kingdom Metazoa; phylum Arthropoda; class Insecta; order Lepidoptera; family Hesperiidae; genus Carystus; species Carystus phorcus. The sequence goes on from DWJN01000328.1 coordinate 6,314, forward strand.
ACACATACCGTAGATTTGATAAAGTCAAACAATAAGTTAACACTACTTGATTCGTGATTGATAGCTATTCGATATCACACAGCGGTGGTCTGGCAAATAATTGAAGCCTGGTCGTGATTCCGATGGCGCAACGCGACGATTCATTGACACGATATACGAATTAAAACCGTAGACAAAATCCTCGGATCGTATACAGGTTGGCATATCTTAGTAATACGATAATTAACAATCAAACTTTACGACTTCAGGACAAAAGTAATCCAATGAAAAAAAATCCATTAAACGTGTGTGCGCGATAAACAAAGGATGTTAATGCATATCAAATTAAATAGTTCTACATAAAATTATGTTTACAATGCACGTTAATTGCATAAAGACTATAGATTTTCTCTCTGAACAATTAATTTATATCCGGGATATGTAAGAAGATCTAATTTAAAATCTATGTGTATAGTGATGTAGTATGTTGTAACTTTGTAAGTGTAGGTGTCTATTAAAACAGTTGAACATATACATATATATTTTTGAGATCGTCGTTATGAAGTTTTTTGAAATTCGTAGGAATTGTTAACATCAAAATTCTTTAAAGTAAAAATTTATACACCTACTTCAGCAGAAATTATCCTGTAATCGGATGCAATTAAAACAATCAAAATGATCCAGTCGTCTAAGACGACTTCAGTCATGTATGTATGTATATATGCAGAGTTATATTTTTATATGTATGTATATATATGAGATAAACTTAATTCACATAACATAGTATATGTGTGTTTATTAAAAATATCTTGGATAGTATTATCAAATAATATGGATTGTTTATTAGAACTTTCATTTTTAAAGTTAGTGTAGCCAATCGATATGAATAATCTAGTTTGAACAACAAGAGCCAATATTCAGTGAGACTTACAAGGAAGCGATAATTGCCTGATGCAATAAATAAAAATATGATTTATATTTTATACGAATAGTTAATAGGAAAAAAAGTCTTGGCATTATTATTTATGTGATGTTTCTCGCAGTAATGTTTGCTCGTAGATCTCTACGAGGGCCTTGGCATGCTGTTTAGCGCTAATGAAGATCAGAAAAACCAATACTCGTTAATTAACAAATATTTAAAACGGCATTTTTCGTGGCGTGAGTTTAGAAATATGTGGTCGTCAGTACCTATAGGTACGATGTCGTTCATTGACAGATATACATAAGGTTATCTAGGTGTGTCATCTCAGTGACCATGATTGATCGTATGATTATTATTTTATGATGTAAGTGTGGTGTATGCACTCTTCATAGATACTTAATGAGCCCACTGTTTTATTATGGAATGTAATTGCAGAACATAAATATCTAGGTCACAATACCAATTAATCATAATCAAGGTATTACCACCGAGTAATTATTGAATGCTTCAGAATGTAAGATCGTAAGTTATACCGATATTAGTAGCAGAAGCTTAGCTGGAGATGGTAATTGTACAACAGTTAAAGCGTATTGTAAGGGCGTTGTGTTCGTGTTCAACAGTGCCCAGTAGAGATCTCATCGATATTTCAGCGGTTGCTTTATTTTTTGCCTCTATTGTCCGGGTAAGGAGGTTGGTGTGATCCTTGAACATCCTTCATCGAACTGCGAAGGACTGAATTAAATGGCCTGCGTCGATTTCGATTATAATGAGAGTGTCTGCAAGTCAAGAGTGAATAGGCTTCTACTATCGAGGAATTGTAGTCAAGTATAGACTAGGTATTAGTAAAAAAAATCCTCAAACGTAGACCGAGCTTTAAAGACAGAATAAGTCGTTTGTTCGCTTAACGTTTTTTTTAAATATACTTAAAAATAAATATTTTAGATTTTCAACCGACTTCAAAAAACGGAGGTTCTCAGTTAGTCTAATGAGATAAAGAAAATGTTTCTAGCGTTCTTTAACTTGACATACATATATTTTAATTTATAAATCAATTGTGATAAAACAAAACACATAATGTTACTTGAAACGTATTAAATACAGTTATTATCACAATATAAACCTTCATCCAATATGATTCGGCTTCGACTGAATTTAGCGGGAATTAACACACGGAGAATGAAAGAAAAAATCTAAAAAGATGTTTGTAAATCTAAATTAATCGTCTTATTTAAAGTAAATATTTAAAGCATTGCGTAAACTAAATATAAGGATCTTTATAACGATAATACTGATATTATAGTTGCGCGCGCGTTGATATCTTTTACTTCAATTGTCCGATGCTATCATTAAAATAATGTTATCGCTTCTATTTTACTACTGCAATTATTTTAAAGGTCGTGTAGTCGGTAAAAATCGGTTTGTCTAAGTTTATACAACGGTATTAGAGCTTATTGCGCACTAGTTCGCATGTTTTATATCATGTATGTATCAATAGACAGTACTTTAATTAAGGTCAGATGCGAAAGGAATCTTACAACTACTCCGATGCAACCCCTCTATTGTAATATAAAGTTTACTATTTAATAAAACACTAGCAGTTGTACCAATGTATTATTAATATTTATTTTTTTGCTATGGGACCTGTGTTAGAATAACCACAGCAATATTCAGGATGAAGCTATACATAATTCAATATATATTTATTATGGAAGCGGCTACTTAAAATGTAGAATTAGAAAAAAAATACTCGAGAAGTCCCAATGAATTCTATAATTGTTCGGATGAAAATGTATAGTGTAAGAAATAAATATTCTTATTAAATTTAGAAACTAAATTTACAACTTGGGCGTTAAGCCAGTTTTGATAAATTTAGTAATAGTTATAAGCATTTTGCCAATGCACATACATATAAGACGGCTGTGAACTTTTAGAAACATTAGGTATGCATAAGAATATGCGATATCTAGTCAAGACTACTATGGTAAATTATTATATTAATTCTGCATTACAAAATTAGGCAAGGATAATTTGTCGAACAAGAAAACATAAACCCGTTTCTTGGGACTATTCATAATCATCTCTCATATATTATTTTCTCTCTATGTCAAATTATAATTTCTGCGTTTCCAACTAATACCTACATTTAACACGTAACGAACCCAGTACCAAATATAGTTCTACACATGTCTAGATAATTATTAATTTAATCTATAAGCCGCAATTTCAAACAGCATAAATTTTCCTATATTATAGGTATTTATGTTGTCATACTGTTTATTTTATTCTGACACCTTATATGTGAATGCTCTCGTTATTGGTTGAGATAAATACGTGTTAAGCAATTTTCTTATGTATCAGATTGCCACTTTGTGTCCCTTCTACATGTTTCCATATATTGATACGTGGTTTGAGATACATCAACTTAATTTTAGAAGCGTATTGCATATACAAAACGAATCTATGATTAAGTGCACATAATAAAAACAAGTTTTAGATGTAACATTTGAAACAAATATTTCTGAAAGAACAATTTTCATTAAATTTAAAAATGATTTTTTACGTGTATGTGAATAAAAAATACCTTATAACATGTTACAAGCTTATTGCAACTAACATTAACAAAGAAAACAACAAATCTTTAATGTTTTAAAACATTAAATATATTTAACATTTTGTTGAATGTTACAAAAGCAATTCATACTGTCCTTTAAACTGAAGCAGCGATACTCAGTATTTGGTGTGGGAAATCACGTCATCTATAGATATATTACGGCTATCAATCACGCGTATCCTTTCGCATAAAACGCCGATAAATTATTTTATACGAGTAATTCTAAATTGGCATCAAACAAGCTAAGTTTATTTCACGACAGCTGCCTATATCTCGTGAATTGAGTATGGCAGTGGTCTAGATCTGTCACAATAAATATCTTGGAGTGTCCTGCTCGGAGCATGCATGTCTCTACATAATAATATGCAGTATTTTACTCCAAACTGGAGTGGATAATGACTTGATTAGGTATGTGCACCTGCGGCACCACATATGCATTTGAAATACATTTACGTAAATTGATTCCATTTGCCTACATTAATGCGCTCTAAGATTATTTATACATTCTATTTTTCATTTTTTTCATGACAAAGATTCATTTTGTTACTAATAATACATACATACTAATAATAAACAGAAAGTAAAAGGGGAAATGTACAAATAATTATTAAACTAGCCTATATTGAATATGTTGAAGTGTTTTAAGGAGATTTAACATTTTGTAACAATATAACTAAATATTTTTACATATGCAAAATAAAAAAAATGTGCGTTTTGAGTAACACCCAAGTTTAAATCGAAATATAATGTGGTGTCTAATAGTGTATAAATGTAAAGGAGAGTGTATTATTAAAATTGTAATAAAGATTCATTGAGTCACTTACCAACTGAACCCCAGTCTGGGTACGCCCTGTTGTTAAACCAGCCATCGTAGCGCTGCTTCTCATAGAATACCTCTGGACAAAAAGATGAACATATTAAAGATTTATGCATTTATTTACACTACATTTAAAATATTACCTCTTAAAAAAGATATAATAATGATTATTACAAATATTGCCGTGTAGTCTTTCCTTGATTCAAAAGAGTTATACAAACATTAAATTAGCATACAGAAAATATAGAATAGGGAAAAAAATACTTTAGTATTTAGACTTTTCCTTCACACTTATCATTACACATTATTAAATATGCTCGTTCTTTAGACTCAATCAAAAATTAGGTCAAAAATAATTTCTTCTCATAATTTTAGTATCCTCTCGCTACATGTAATTTCTACTCTTGTCATATCTTTTCCAGTACGTCAATAACATTGTTTAAATCACAGATCCTACCTACTACATAAAATCTTATGTAATCTTTGTTATTAAGGTGGTCTGGATGAAATTTTTGTAGCATTAAGACCGCTGATTGCTCTGTCTCGGATATCTGTATTTATTATTCTGTTGCAGTTGTGTCAAATGAAGTCCTTGTATTTTATTGTATTGTGTTGTATTGTACACACGAATAAAAGAAATATATATACATGCATAACGTATAAATTTAATTTCGTATCATTCATATTTGTAAGTAGTTTTGTTCGGTACTGTAAGTATTATGTCAAATACATAAGTATTAAATAATGCTGATTGACAGGACAAAGCGAATAAAGTTGTAAGACAAAACCTGTTACCCAGTCTTAACAAATCACATGGTTAAACGTCACAAAATTAAATTAAGCCTCAAAATTAAATTAGTTATATCTATGTAGAAATATATTATGATGTACAAATCATTTTAACATTTCTTTTCTTAACATTATTTCGCGTATTCACTTTTTACTTTACAAATACAATTACTTACAATTTCACGTTTTACTTTACAAATGTAGATGGTGTTACTAAAGGAATATATGTATGTATTCGAAGTTTATGATGAAACTTTTTGCAATATTCACTTTCTGTATTAAATATGTTTTTAATGTTTACGGCAATGAAACTATAATTAGTAAATTCATGCATAAAATAACAATTAAGTGAGCTTAATAGACTGTAATTTGGTGCTGTACAGAGCTACAAATGTACGAGAATAAAGTGATCAAGTTTTTGTGTTCTGTTCCAGATAGCTATGACGTCATGACCCTGCAGTTTTATACAGCCTTAATGTGTCTGTAATGAGATAAATATATGGCAACAAAGAATTTTTCATCTCATGGTTCTTTAAATATTTTTGCCTCCGCGAGCACACTGATTCTATATATGTATGTATATGAAAATCTTCTTTGGAGTATGTTTTTCTAATGTCTAATAAATACATGTACATAAGTTACTATACGAGTATTATTATTCTTCCCATTGTTATAAAGGACAGAATTACTGAAATACATAGATTAAATAAGAACTAGCGACGCAAGTTTCGTAAAAATACCGCTATATTTACAAATCGTACCCGCATTAAAAATTTGCTTTATCCGATGAATCGTACATAATTCACAGTACTATTACAAAACAATGGAAAACATTTTTTTATTTTTGCAATAACTTTTATGTTTTGTATATAGATCTACTTCCCGAGATACAATACCTGCATACATATATTATTATTATTACACAGGATATTAACGCATATTATCGTAAAATCCACGTTGGAGCAGCGCGGTGGTGTGCTGTAGGCCTCCTCAGTGATAAGGAAACACCCGTGATCAATAATGGGCCATTAATGGGCCGAAGGGGAAGACGGGGTCGTAAGTTACTAAATATGTTAAGTATTAACTCAATATGGTGTTCAATTTAGTCTATTCAGAGGTTTCGACTTGATGTCGCCTGGAAAAAGATTAAATTACATACTAAACATATAGCTAAATAAAATATATTAAATTCAGTGTACAGATATTTCTACAATAACCCCAATGATACTAATAAAAAGCTTTCCCTGAAGGCGACAATAATTATATCATGCAATTTATGATTATAACAAAAAGTGTTACGCATTTACGTATAAAAAATTACTAGAGCCGCAGAAACGGATATGAAATATCTTAAGCTATAAGCACCTGCGGCTGCAATCTATGTATGTTTCATGAGCAATTAAAGTTACATTCGTGCAGAAAATTGTTATAAAATGTCACTGCAATTGTAAGGTTGCCATTACACTAGTTTTTTTTTAATATAAGAAACTGTTTATCTTTCCATATCTTTATTATATATAATTCATCTGTTCGTGTATATATCACTAAATACCTCCTAAACGGATGGACCGATTTTGATGATTTTTTAGTGTTATTAAATGGATTTGAGAAAAATGGAATGTTTTATATGTTTCAAGATAACATCTGCCGGGACAGCTAGTTACTATACAATATTTTTCTTACTATTATTATATATATATTATAAAGAGTTTGAAATGTTATTTTACAAATGCAATATAAATGAAATACTTTCCAACGGATTCATTTGTGAATAAACCATTTTCGAATCCACTTCAAGACACAAAAAAACACAAAAAATAGGTCCAATCGTATGAGTACAGTGACAAACATAGCAACAGAAGAATTATATGTACTAAGTTATATATCAGAAAACTTAAAAAAATGATTATTTTTTCTTATAATGTGTACAATTTGCGAAAATATAATTGAATCAAAATTTACCTAAATGGTATTTTTAATAATAATCGCTATTGCATACTTCATATTTATTCCAACACAATAACTAATGTCTGATATTATGTATTAACTTGTCATTAAATTAGCAAGTACTTATTAAAAAATCCAACTGAACGTATTTGTTAAAGTCAAGTAAAACCACAGCTTTATGATAAAGTTTTTACAAGACAGTTGGTATTAGAGATTTCTTTGGTTTAATATGGTTTTATTGATTTCCAATCACGACAAAAACTGTTTGCCAATTACACGTTTAAAGATATGACACTTTTAGACTTGTTTGAGTTCTTTGGGCATAGTAATGAATTTACGAGTAATTTAAAAGCTGCAGTGTAATAGTATAGTAAATAAGTAGTTAGACACCTAATAGTACGGGCAAAAATATATTGAAATTGACAACTCTTTGGATTACATTTATTACTAGTTTATGCCCATAAGTTTCATTATAGAAAAAAAACATTTTTCAATTTCGGAATTGTCATTTTTAAATGAAATTAGTCTTTATATTGTTTCGGATTAAAAATGTTCTCTGTAATTAATTTCTTCGGGATCCGTTTAGGTGTTGTGTTGTTATTGAGCGGTAAACATCCGTCAAAAATTTCACATTTATAACATTAATAAGTTTAAGATCTAACTTACAATCAATAATAATAAAAGAAATAAGAAGGATTTTTAACATCAGAAAGTGCTTAATCGATTTAATCACCGTTTTCATCGGTATATTGTAGCAATCCTGAGATATAATTTAGTACTTATCTGTTTTATTTTAAAGCAAAAGATAAATGTACGTCAGTTCTACTATAGCTATAGATGTTCAGAAGTGAAGCGAGATTGGTAACCAGTGACGTAACAAAAATTGATATCTGGTCATGTTGAAATGATCAAGATTATATAGCTGTTGCAAAAACAATGTAGGGACCGATATTGATTGAGTGGTTGCTGTCAGTGTATACGTTGACAGGCGGTGGGTGCGTCATGTCAGTGACATGTCATAAGTCGAACAAAGGTGACCTAGTTTTGTAACTTGAGCAAATACATAATAGTACCTTAATAGCACTGTACCGAAAAGTTATGACGTATTGTAACATAAATAAATGTTTCTAAATCTAATTGAAAAGTTTAAAATCATACTAATTTGATTCCTGTTTTTTAACTTAAAATATTTTTTTATAATCTGTATTTTTAAATTGTAGCAACGTACCTTCTTGAAAAATATTTTTTTTGTAACACAAACATTCTATGATAATAATTAAATGTCAGCGAAAAATGCAATAAAATTTTCCTGTGGAATTGCAAATGGACGATAAATAAGAATAAAATATCTTTGATAAGTTATTCAAAGTAAACATTCAATTCAAATAAACCTGGTCAAAGATGTAAAGAGTTATTGAAACTAATATTACAAGCTTAGAATTATATACGTCGGGTAATACATAGGTATTTGAATATTAATAATTATCATCTTTCCAGGTATGCTCTTTGTTAAAGTTGCTAAATCTATTATTCATGCAATCAATTTAACCATTCACGATGAACATTTAATTTTATAGCTTCTTTGATCTAGAGCCATCAAAAGTATAATTAATAACGCTCGGATATCCTCCACTCACTTTTGCTGACAGCTTTTAAGTGGGTTAAAGCGATACAAGCACGCGGACGGAATTAATGGTTGCAGACTACAGGTAGATTTTGCAGCATTTGAGCAAAACCTTAATATTAGCTTTTGCCTAGATACTATACTGGTTGTGATATCTTTAAATTGCATTGTATATATACTAGTAATAAAATGCGTTCGTCTTCCTACCTGCCTGTGCTGACTTCTGTTGACATCATGCAAAAAGTATTCAATAGATAAGATTCTGCCTTGCATAATATAGAAAATTATGATGTTTTACCTAAGAAAGGCATTTGTTGTCTTGGAATAACAGGTAAAATATCTATTACAGTTTAATGAACAACCTATTAAGTATTTTTTCTAAATATATTTACATGTGTTGTACATTGTTACATTCCAAAGCTTGCATTTCTTAGTCACCAAGAATATTTAATACGACTCCTACATATGCGATATTTTTTGATGACATTCATTTATAAAAAATATAGAAGGCACAATTAGTTAAGCTCAATGCCAAACAAGGTTACAAAGGCAATCAACAAGAACACCAAGTCAAAAAATATAAACTAGTTTGTTTGTTTGGTATTTTGACTGTATTAAATTACTTACGTATAGCATATAGTTAGTATGCAACATTTTTCAAATAATGCTGCACTGTAGCAGTTATAATAGTTTTGGAGTCCTTGGAAGCCAATAAAGTCTAAGTCTCTGAGACGAATTTGGGATTTTGATGAGTAAAGGGCTTCATCCGTCGTGAATCTAAGTCTACGCCTTTGCTTGTTGTGCTTCCTAGACGGAAGCAATCAGGACAGAATATTTTTCCCAGAGGTCCTGTACAAGTCGCTTAAGTGTTATTTAGGACCAAAAGATACTCGTATATAGTAGGTGGTAAGGTTTTATACTTGCTAGCTATCATCTTCGAAAAACTAACTAATAAATGTTACTCAAAACCGGTGATCGAGTGAGTCAATTTCAAAGTTCTTGGCCGACGATAAGTTCTTAGTTCACCTGGTGTTTTGTTTGAACGGCAGCGGTCAACACTTTCACGTTGCTTGTCTGTTCATTTACGGGTCATTAACATAACATAGACAGACGAATGTTTCTTTTTGTAGTGACGTGTGTCAATGCTATTGTGTTTGCTTACGGCCACCTCCCGCGATGCTGACACATGATTAATATTACCTAAAACAAGACCTCGCGACCTTACCTATCAATATAAAATAGTAAGTAAGCAATGCAACATTTATATTTAGTGTCTGATGAACATACATAATATGAATTTAGAATCAACAACACAGTAAACAATATTTACAAATAGCATTGTAAAACGCTTCTTGCTGGATGGAAACAAGAAGTATTTCTAATTTCCATATTATTATAATTATATGTATTTCTTCTCTTTCTGTGTATGTCACTGAAGTCCTCTTAAGCCAGTTAGACCGATTTTAAAGAAATGTTTACGTTTATACGTATATATTCACAATTCGAGCCAATAGGAATTGTTTTTTTATATTGCTGGATAACATTTGTCAAATCCGCGAGTATTCCCTAGTAATCTGCGCCTGTAAATATCTCCATATCTTTCTATACTTAGGAGACTACGACAAGATACACGCTAAGCGAAAACAAGGCTACAAAGAAAGAAATTACATATACATTTGACTTTTTTAAAATTAATAGCAAGCTTTCGCTTTACCGAAGCTTAATAGATGCGTCTTATTAAGCCATAAATACAAATGGCTTTATGTTTGATTCATGCTTTGAGGAAGTTATTATGCAGCTATTTACATATCGTTACATACGTGTGTAATAGTGATTATATTATTAAAAGGGATTCTGCGAATACCATCTTTGATTTATAGTGATGCTCGACACACAAGCATTAGGTACTAGATAGTAACAATATAATAACAGGGAAAATATTACTACATTAATAAAGAGATAGGATATACATGTGTTTTATAATGGCTTGAATATTAAACATTATATAGAACTAAATTCTGAAGTAGTACTGTATTAGTCATAGCACAGTTTTAAAATAATTAAATCCCAATATTAATATAATATGTAGTAATGTGCCCGAGAGTTTCTACTAAATACAGGGATTTTTACAATTACTAAAACTACTGCAGCAAGTAATATATTAGTATACATTTCAAAACTATTTTTTAACTGAGCCGCGGCGGTTCATTAAAGCCTCTGTTTTTGCAGGTATGAGTATAGTTAATTAAATAAAGATCCGCGTACTGGTCTGTCCTTGTGGTTTCCTAATACGCCCACACTTCAGGGTAGCTATTATGCAGTTTTTGCGCATATTTATCACTACAGGATCCGCTTCGAGATCTGTGGACTTAAAGTACTATATCAGTGTCATCGCTCGAATGAGAACGATTTGTAATTCATTGTTAAGCTTGAATGAAGACTTTGTAATGTTAACCCAGCGATTAAAGGTTTTTGTAACTTGTGCCAAAATAAAACAAGTTGTTCGGTAACCTTTCGGTAAGTTCGGTTACTGCCCGGTATTCTCAAGGCTAAAAGCGATTAATTAATTTAAAAATAATGATATTGATATACTTTTTTGATTTATTTGGATCACGACAGATAAGCAAGTTGTTTTAAAAGCTCGAATAATTTTTAATGATTACGACGCGAAAACTAATTATTATGGCAGTTTAATAGAGTAACTAGATTTTTCCACTTGCTGCGCTGGCCAAATTTATGGTGATGCCACCATCTATAGGGGTGTGTCTTTGACTACTTATCATTATCTGATTAACTGGCGTCTATTAAAATAATGTTGCTCATGTTTGTTCTTTGGATTATTAATCCTTATTATTATAAATGTCAGTCTAAGTTTGTTTGTTACGATATCACGTAATAACTATTCAACCGATTATAATGAAAGTTTGTACACATTTACTTAGAGGTATTAAAAAGGGACGTAAGTAAGTAAAAGCTAGCTATTATATGTTATATTTGTATGTCTCTTCTTTTATTTTAAATGTTTTGTTATAGTATGTGTTACTAATAATAGTTTTTGAGAATTGCTGTACTTACAAAATACCTACTGACAAAATATGGACATAGTTTAAAATAAAGATATTAATATTATTATAAAAATAATCATGTATATTATTAATTATAATTATATATTATAATACAACATTATTAATAAAGCTCCTGCCCAATACGTAATAATATTCAATAAAATATTTCAGTAATCTGTATACATATAATTATCGTAATGGTAAATAATCGGTTTGATACTTTTAAGGTTAAGGTGAAACACATTAATTTATATTTATATCATGAAAATTGAACAACTTATTTCGAGTTTACCTAGATCATTAGTATAGCCAAATTAATCTTTACAGAATAAAAATACCGCTTTAATATTATTTCTAATACTCTTTCACAATCTTCTAATACTTCGTTTCTAAACTAATTGGTCATTAGTGCCGACTCCATTTCTGTACTATATGTTGTAAGGGTCTCTTATTCGTCTCCTGTCATCTTATTTGTCTCCTGGCTGGCATATGTACTTTTGAAAATCAGGCATCGGCCTATGTGCATTATTAAGGATACCGCAAAAACTGCTCATCAGATGGCGCCCAATTTAAACGGGGCCACCTGGCAAACACCATTTTTCGAATAAAAAAATAATCATAACAATCGGTTCACCCTAAGTAACACATAAAAAAACCCACGAATTAAAAACTCTTCCTTTTGACTGACTTCATAAAGTGAGGAAGTTATCAATTCGATTGTATATTTATGTTTGTTACATCATAACTTTTTACTAGTTGCAGCGATTTCAATAATTATTTTTACGTTAGAAAGCTGGTACTGATCCCATTTAAATTTGAGTTAGATCCGATTAGTAGTTTTAGAGTTATCCTTCTTAATGTGTATTTATTTTACATCGATTACGTTGATAAGGTTCTCAGTTTATTATTTGTCGATGTAAAACGAACAAAATACAGTGTGTAAGATGGTATGTAAGCTCTCGGACTGACCTCGTTTTAATTTGGTGAAGTTCTGATCAGTAGTTTCGGAGTCAGACAACGGAACTTTAAAAAAAATAATAGCTTTTCTTACAATTGCGGCAAAGATTTGTGTATGCATTGTTTGTACTATTTTATAACATAATATCATGCCTGCATAATGGAGGAACTACTAAAAAGGAAAAATAAAAAACTTTTATCAAAAGTCTAAAACCGCTTTCAAAAAGAATAAAATAACTTGATGAGGGAAATTTATTGGAAATTCGTCATAAACAAGTTCCGTGATAATAATATAAAATGCGCTACTTTTACAACTTCATACTATGACATTTATAACTGAAGACAGTTTCGTTCTTATTCGGTCGTAAACCAAAAATAAGTATTACAACATTGTTTAAAATAAAATGTGGGTCAGATTAGCCTTGTTGGAATAAATAATCATAAGAGCGGCCAATGAACGGTTTACGACGTTGTTCATTAATTTTCTCATTACAACGTGTACATTTACGAAAAACCAATTTTAAGATATTTTAGTAATCTACTACATTATAAATAATTTTATAAGTTACTTAACGAACTCGTGGCCCAGTTGGAACCCTCCCTTCAAAGTCTGCCCGGAGAAGATTTTTATATAATACATAAATATTTACTTTCGACTCGTGGTAAAGAGAGAAAGAGAGTTAATTAAAAATCTTTTGACAAAAAGGGAAACACCGCCTTCAAATAATTTGATGAGAGATACCTTTTTTGTTGAAAGTTTATTTCGTTTTTCTAGTGGCTCCTTTCATTATGTAGATGTGATGTTATGTTATATAATCGCTTTGGCATAAGAACTTTGGACAAAAGTAAAAACAGCCTTGTCCAAAGTGATTCGCTTAATAACTCAAAAACTTTTCGCCAGATGTCGCTCAACTTAATATGGGACTAAATAACAATTAGCATTCGAACCAAAAAGGTATCATTAAAATCGGTATACCCAGTAAAGTTTTTGATACAACCTCCTCTTTTTATTGAAATCCGTTGAAAATGGGGAGATAATATTATAGTATATCTAAAGTAATATGAGTTATCAAACTTTTCTTCATATCGGCCTTGTAATACCTGACGGTACATGGTTGTCTTCCTTGGATGTTAAGTGGAATATTTGAGTAATATTTTTATTGTTCTAATTTATTCCTAAATTAAAAACGTTTAAGTCTTTCGTGGTTTGCGTAATGAATGATTAAAAGAAACATGCGTAGCGAAAGCAAGCGAATAAGTAAAGCTTATAATTCGTACACTCAAGTTCATTCACTAGAGGTGAAACATAAGTAATAAACCTATCCATTTATACTCGTTTTCTTTGTATATCTCTTAGGGAAATCCATGAATTTCCATGTGTACTTATGTATTAAAGACCAGAAAACGCTTCTATTGGAGAAAAAATTGTTGGCAATTTTTACATTTATAAATTACATTTTAAACTTATATTTTATAAATTATTCAGTCCATTTTATTAAAAGCATTTAGGTTACGTTCAATGCTCTATGAACTAATTATTTTTTATTTATATTAGCTAAAATCAATAAAAATATTGTTTAAGTGTTAAAAGTTTAACAAAGATTCCGTTCTAATGATCTAATGCCCTTTGGCGACATTCATTTTAGAATAAATAATTAACTTTTTGTTGAAGCGTTAACATTTGTGGCACTGCATTTAGTACGTACATTATAATTAAGGTCTGCATCGTTATAATTCCATTTTCAGAAGGAATAAATATTCAACGATATTATGAACTGAGAGATAACATTAGCGGGTTCTATAATAACATCTTCCGCTTCAGAAACCATTATTTATCGGAACAAAGTCGAAGTTAACGGTCGGAAGTTTATGGATAAGTTTTTATGTTATGAGGAAGTCTGTAAACTCATTACGGGTTTTGTTCATCTCTATCAAGTAAAAAATGTCGTGTGTTGGTGAACTTGAGAATAACGATGGAAGTAATTATATATTGGATTTGATTTAATTTTAAGTAGGTACATAATAATTATAGTAAAATAAGTAAGCGTTTTGTAATATAGCGTAGAGCGGACAAAATTTTTATAAAAAGCTTTTAGGTATTATTAAAAAAATATATTATATAACGGCCGATTTATCGTATATTGTAAAAAATGTTATTAATAGTAGGCACAACATCGATTGGTATCGTAATCTGTAAGCAATTAAATAAAATGTGGCTAACAACTAGTAGTAAATGCACGCTTTACGTATGCACATACATAATACTATTGTAATATCCCCCTTGCGTAATATAGTATTATTATAGTAATTACAGTGTTCGAACATATTGTCAATTAACAGCCTTGTAATTAGCGGCCTTGACCCACCGGAAGCGGAACTGTGCCCAAGGTCGCGGGGAAATGTTCTTCAATCCTCGTCGTGACGGATCGCACGCGTCTTAATGTCAAGATCTTGACGTAACGTCACGTCAAAGAGTTCAAGCTCAATATGAGACACTAGACGAAACGTTTTAGGAAACTACAAACACGACACTGTTCACATTAACAAAAACGTACTCCACTTTGCTAAGCGTCTAATTTTAGAGAACAATTGAGCATCGTTTAATCTATGCTAATATTATGAAGCTGAAGAGTTTGTTTGATTATTTGAACGCACTAATCTCGGGAACTATTAGGGAACTATAGATAATAAAAATATTTTAAAACTTTACAGATCTCAAGCATTTTTTTATGAATCTAGTCATCAAACTAGCTACATGATGGTAAGCGGTCCTCATCGACCACAGACATCAGCAATATCAAAGGCATTAGTGATAGGTTAGCAACGGCATTATTAATGGGTTGTTGGCTGAGCAAAAAGAGAGAAGAAAGGAGAAAAGTATTAGCTCTCCCAGCCGGAACACGAGGCATCTTTTGACGGCTGACTCAAGCAAGCGGGTGGTAGTTAGCCAGACGGGATTCACGAAAAGGTAACCAGTAATAATATTATTAATAATATTAATGACTCAAATATTAATACTGATAATATTATCCTTACGTGAAGCCTTGCCATCAATCAGGCCGGTTATTGTCGCCTCTTACGATACTCTGGTCTGCAGGATAATATTATGATCGGAGTCTGTATAAGTCGCCCCAATACAGCCAAATTATTTAATAGTATAAAAAAGTTACGTAAGAACCCTATATATAACCTATATCACTTACTGTCGATACGATACCATACTGCAATAGCTGTAACTGTATTCGTGCCTTTCCAAGGCTCACTTATATACGAGGACTTATCTTTGGGCAAAGATAAGTAACTTAAGTTCTATAAAAATAATATTAATAGTGTACAATATAATATACTAGCAGACCCGGCCACGCGTTGTTGTTAGCCGACTAATTGCCTAACACCGCCATCTGTTAGAATCTTATGGAACGAATCCCTTGTATTTAACAAATAATTTGTAATAAAATATTACTATAAATTGAGATGTAAGCAACCCTATCTTTCAAGTTGTATCAAATTGGACACGATTTACTAAATTTTATTAAAATCGGTTAAGTAGTTTAGGAGTCCATCGTGGACAAACACCATGACATGTAATTTAAATATATTAAGATTTATAGTAAAACCAAATACAATTTAAACATGGTTTTAAGTTATTAGACATAAATAAACATAACATAAATATATTTTACCTGTAATAAATACTATTAATCATTAAATGATGCATGTGCTGAGCGCTTAGCAACCAACCCGTATAGATTGATCACTATTGATCAGTGTTATTCGTGACCGATCAAGACACACGTTGACAATGGAAACCTCACATTAACTCGTAACCAGTTCACATCCTTGTTACATATACGTAAGCGTGTAGGTAGACTATATTAATAGCACGATTTGTACGAGCCACATAAATGAACGGAGATGGCTGCTGATAATTACTTTAGGGCTTCCGTAAACGAAAACAAAAGTCTTCTTGGTAGTTAATATTATTGAAACAAGAAAAACGGAAAAATATTAAAAAATACACCTTTATGCGTATCAAATTATAAAAAATAACCTAACCTCTTTATCCACACCACTCCAATAAACTCAAACAGGATACTAAATGTAGAAAAGATTAATTTAACGACAAAACGAAGGCCAATAATCTACAAAGAGCTGAAGAGATCTTCAATCATAGCTAAGAACAGTTTCAGTAAAGTCACCTTTAAAAAGAATTTAAAAGAAAACGGGGAGAAGAAAAAATCTTTAAAAGAAATTAAAAGAAAACGGGGTTTCCGTTTCAAGAAGCATACTTGCCTAGTAAGAAATTTAATTTAAATCATGCGTCCCTTTAAATAGCTCAGCAGCTATTTTAAACACTTTTCACAAACGTTGGGTGATGGATTTAACTAAAATATTGTTTACCAAATGGTTTAGTGCGTTTTAAATGGATAGGCGTTTAATAACATTGTTTGTGAAAATGCGGGTAAATCTTTAACGGTTCTAATGAACTACGATGTTACACAATTATATTGCTCCATACGTAAAATTTATAAAACCCTTCTTTTTGCATCCGTTTTTCTTCGTCTTTTTTGTCTTTTTGCATCAAGAAAAAGTTGTAAAAGCTCGTAAATCCACATACTCATATTAAACCTTCCGAATTAATCGGAATATAAAAACACAGGTGAGATATACCTAATAATTAATTCTTCTCTCCGAGGGCAAGGTTTATAAGAACCTTGTAAAGACACTCCTTGCATCAGAATTAGGCTATATTTAATATTTACTTACTGCAACAGGCTAGTCTTTATTTATTTAACTCCACACAAGCTAATATAAATAAATTAATACGTCAAGGCTGCTAACAAAATCTCACGAGGCACTTGCCCTTTACAGATCCTTGAAGTTGTACATTTTAGAAGGTTGATACGGTTTTTAAATTTAAAAATACGTATAATAAAACTGTAACTGATCACTGTCTGTACATGGCAAATATATTTAAAAATTCATAATGGAGGCCTTTATGTACGCTAGAGATCCCAAAACAATGGTTTTTCATTATGTCTGTTCGTCTGTAGGTTTATGCACGCTAATCTCAGAAACGCTTATCCGATTTAAATGCAGTTTTCAGAATTATATTGTGATGGGCTTTTCGTAACATTTATTGTTTTTTATTTTATATCGGTTATCAAATTGAAAAGTTATGTAATTGAAAAGTATGTGACTGGTAGTAAAAACGATTGGCCGGGTCACCTAGTAAAAAATAAAATTATGTCTGTCAATCAGACCTTAATATTGAACAAGTATATTACTCATTGTTGAAGGTGATATTATAAACGACGTACCTGGATCGCCAAAGCATGGTATCAGTACTGCGGTCAGCAGGAAAAGCGCCAGCTCAAACCCGCAGTAACGGACCATCGTGGAACACCTGCAAATATAAATTTAATTATCAATTTTGCATGCTTCTCCCAACTTATCGTCGAATGCATGTTTACGTCATACGATTTTGTAACAAACCATTTGTGATTAATGAGCTTCATAAATATTTTTATTACGTTTCTTGGTGTCCTTTGCGTAACTTTTCTACCAACAAGGACTTATCAATTTTATTACAATATAGAGAGATACGTTTTTCGTTTTGGTTTCGAATTGAACTTAACTCGTTATGGATTATACCTACATTTTTCAGAGTCTTCAATATTGATTATAGGCGGTAATTCGATCTAGTAACATAAACTCGTCACGGTCAATCTTCTTTCTTAGCCAATATTCCATCGATAATTGTTTTGGTGCTTGATCGTCATATACATATGTACATGGAGGATAGTGAATAATTATGAACCTTTATAAAAATAAATAATAACTGTTTTTATTTTATATTGTATTTTAAACAAATAAAATAATATTTGACAAAGTATAAATCATCCGTATTAGCCAAAGTAAAGCGAACCCGAAAACGGGTTATTTAATAGTAAGCAATACGATTACAAATTGCATCACACCTAACGCCTAATATAATAAATACGCTGCAAACATTTCAAAACCCTATTCATGTTCCAATTTATATGAATCATTATGATAACTCAACAATAAATAACGTTGAAATAAATCATTAAAATCACACATTTATATTGGTAATATTTATCTATTCCACTAAGTGAAGGAGATTTAGTACCTACTGATGAAATTAGAATAATTAAGGTACAACCTTCGTTTATTTGACTCAGAGTAAGATATAAGTACGTAGCAAAATACGCTTTATTTTTAACACGCTTTTATCAGCTTGACCTATTAATGTAAGAAAATCTTTTAATCTTTATTTTAAAGTTGTTTCAAAATCCTTGTGTTTCTTAAACTTTACATTAGGGGACGGGAGGATGTTAGGGACATCATATGAGGCAGAAAATCTCAGTAAGCATAACTAGTTTTGTCGTCAGAAGATCATTCTAACTGTAAATAGACTTTAACCTACACTATATTATTCTGAGGTCGCTTACAATTTCCAAATTAAAAATAGTGGTCTTCTAATAAAATAAAATCATTCTGGACTGGAGATGAGCCAATCATTAACATGAATACATTAGAACCAATTTAATGCAACCAATAACAATCCAGAGAAATGCCATAACCGCACTTTAATAATATTTAATATAATTTAAAAATATTATATTATATATATATTATAAAAGTAACAGAAAGGGAAGAAGTACGATTGTATCGTACAAAGGGTCGGACCCACGACACTACTCAAAAACAGGCACTGAGTGCCCCAGGGAGGACAAATATTTATTTACTACACCAATTATCTATTGGGATTAAAAGGACACGTAAGG
>DWJN01000329.1:0-25825 GCA_018248895.1 Carystus phorcus
GGGCACCGCTACGAAATCCGCTTTACCGCCACCGCCCTCCGCGGCGGTGCGCGGTGCCGTGTGTTAATCGCCTTACTTAAGGGTCGAAGTATTGTTCGTAAGTTTTATAAGTAAATAAAAAAGTGGATGTGCCATCTCCGACGTACGACTGGAGTTTACTGCTTATGAACGATTATTGTTGATATTATATTCACAAATAGAAAATGAGATTAAAGGAATGCATTTTCTAAAGTAATAAGAGAAACATGTATACATATATGAGGGCTACTAAATATATTTATTATACTGTATACATACTTTATACTCAAAAACAGTATACAAGTGGCTTCAACGCTTCGTAATACACAGAGGCACACACTCGTACAAACATACACTCAGCTATAATACATAGTGAGACAAAGCATCCCACAAAGAGAAGACTCCGAAAATACGATATGCTGCTTTATGTATTTTTTATTTCATTATTCTATTTCATTCGTTCACACGGTAAACACTACGGATATGTTTGTTTCTTTTTAATGTAACGCCTCAGTTTTAGGTAACACATGATTTTTTTACGACGCATACTAATTCCATACGGATTCTTATGACTCAAAATCGTGTCTTAAGGAGTAAACTTCAGAAGTACCTATGCTTTCTTTCTTTCTTATTACTCTTGTACTTTCTTAGCCCGCAATGAATCAGTGATGCTGACAGCTAAGTATTGCTGACATCCGTAGGCAACGATGACCACTTACCAACATGTGGCTCGGCCACTCGTATGTCGGCTAGTTAAATAAAAAAAATGAATGAAGTTTCAGAAAATTTGTCGGAACTTGGATACTCTGCTTTATTTTTGATCGTCGCAACATCTTCTGTTCTATTGATTTCTATCTCTGACCATAGTTTTCTTGTTTTTTTTCTTCTGTTCAACTTCTATATTGTAGTTTAAGGAAAAAAAAATTGCGAAAATCAAGCCAACGGTTAAAATAATAGAAAAACATAAAACCGTATTAACTTCGTGTTTTTTTGTCTTTATATATTAAGTTCCTAAATCAAAGATAGCCACGGTACGATTGTAGCATAACGATATTTTTTGCCCAGGAATAGTTACGAACATAGGTACGTAGTTATACTTATTCTATACGCCAGTACGTACAACAGCTTCGCCATATTGTGTATTCCAATGGAATATGGATTAGGAGCGAAATAACTGAAATTCTTTTAATACCAACTATTTTTGCTGCGACGGAAACTTTGGCAAATTTTAACACTACAACCTACCTACAATATTTTTAGATACCCAGAGTCTAATGAAACAAACATTCATTATCACTACTGCTTACTAATTGGATGTTGACTTGTAGAAAAGCATTACTTAAAATACAAAAGATTTGAAGCTACATTTGATTTTGTAAGATGTTAATAAATACCTATCTACCTTATTATTTACCCCTATCTACCTTATTATTTTGTTTTAATTACAGTACCAGGTGTTTCTATAACAACGTTTTTATTTACTTATAGTCCGTTAACTCATCCAGTTATTTCCATAATAAGTAGGCATCAGAACGGTGACGTCAAACGTACAAAATTGTAGCCTTTTTAAACATCACCGTAAGCTCTTTGAGTCTTTATCTCAGTTGATTTATTCCATTTTCCACCACATTTTCTAGTCTTACGTGGAGTTTCATTGCGGTTGGACTGAAAAGAAAAGGGAAAATATGAACAAAGAACACCCGGAGAAACAAGTAAATTCCGCTTAATGGTTGCTTAATACATAATGTAAACACATGTATAAATTATTCTACATCAAACCCTTTAATAAAACGAGACACCACAGGCAGACAGAATGTTTCTATAATTAAAATTTATGGCGTGAAACAAATAACAATTCAAATGACGTAGAATTCGATTTAGGTGTGTAAGGTGTACAATACAGTAAGGGCGGCGAGGTCGACCATTGGACTCGCTGGCTCCCCATTACGCCGTTCACGCGATGTCTTGGTGCTCTGACCTCCACCGCTATTTTGCTTTAGCTTTCTTTCATACAACTACATAGTTAGTCTATGCGCGCCCGATTGTATTACAACACAAAATAAAATAGTACAGCATCTAATACCTACATGTAAGTAGAGCTATATCAAATTCTTAAGCTACATATAACCGCGTATTCTCTACTTTTATTCGGGCTTCGACAAACTTTAATGAAGACCAACATTATTTAAATTTCACATTAATATATTCATGATCTAAAATATAGGCAAATATGTATATGTTCAGTGATTGAGCAACGCGAATTAACGAATCATTAAATTGAAGTTATAACGAAGCAAAGTAATTGATGTAGTTGTAAGTCTGTTGTAATTACATCGATTGACGAGTCGTTAGTTTTCAGAATAACCAACGTATTTAATGCGAAGCGTATCGTACATAAAACTGAAAACGAAAGGAACAAAAGAGATGTATCGTTTTCGCAGCGGCATCACTGCGCATGCCTGCCACTGCGCCACTGGCGGTGCGCTGCCCCCTGGCGGATTCGCGCCGCAGTGAGTTGCGTAACAAAGCACACTCGTCTTCAAACGCTCCGCTGAAAACTTTCGCTCCGTGCGCGCCGACGGAATGGGGAAGCGCAAAACGCCATAAAACTTTCCCGCGGTGCGCGCCCATCTAACGACGTGAAAAAAAAATTAAAAAATATATATAAATAACTATCTAATGACGTTTCGCACATGAATTGAAAAAACGGCTTTTCTTTTTTATTTCTTGAAGTTTTCCAAGAAAGTTGACAGTGGTCGACGGTGGACCGATGCGGATACCGCCGGTTGCGTATTGCACAGTGATAACGTTCTAAGTGTGTGTGTTAATTTGTTTTGTTTTTACTTTGCTTGGTAGACTAGTGGCGGTAGACGGTGGGTCGGCGGTGGTGGTAGGAATCGATACTGCGGTGGGAGCGGCGACGGTAAGTTTTTATCGTCCTTTTAAATTTTTAACTGCCTAGACGTCTCTGTTTTGCAGTTAAAGTTTTAACTCAATATATCATGATTTACTTTAGTTTCTATAAATATAATTAGTTTATTTTCTAACAGTTCAAGTCTTATAAAAGCCTTATGAAGCGTCACATACCTGAACTTTTGACAGAATATTTTTTTTCATAAATACGTAAACCAGAAACTTTGAAGAATTTATAATACGAATTCATAAATAATTAACTTTGTATCAATTTCTTAGTCCTTGCAGCACAATTTTTTTATATAAGTAGGTATAGGGCTCAATGTAGACATCATAAATATTTAATAACTTAATATTATTTGTATCTATTATTAAAATAATCACGTTTGGGCAAAAAGTAGGTATACAATGGAATTTCGTAGCATTAAAGATATTAAAGGTCTAAGCCAATAAACGTTCACTATACTTACGTTTCTACAAATTTTTAATTTATTTTAAATTATAAAGTAATGACAATAAATAATAATATTTATGAACCACAGTCCCACCTTAATTAAAATATACGCGAACATAAATCTAAGGTAAGTACATTTAAATATATTTAGGTTAAAACTGGATATCTATACAGCAATACTAGTCCGATAAGTATACGTACTTGTCGGCTATTCATAACTAGGAGCTTGTTAACTCCGTTGTTTTGCTAAAAAACTTGGGCAGACGCCAAATTTGGACGAAAAATACCAAAGAAATATAGGTCAAATACGTAAGTATCTCCTGCTGTAAGTGTTTTTATGTAACTTAGACATTGTAAAGACTATATTACTTAATCGAACTGTCTGGTTTTCGAGAAGGAAATCTGAAGAAATTTTGCTACAGCCGTAAATTTTACTTAAATAAGTCTACGTAACCGAAAGTGTAGGCTGCAAGATTATTAAACATGAACTTATTCATGTTTTTATGTTTCGTAATAACTCGTAATTTTACAGTAAAAACAATCTTAAAAAACA
This sequence comes from Carystus phorcus, assembly GCA_018248895.1. Classification (NCBI taxonomy): domain Eukaryota; kingdom Metazoa; phylum Arthropoda; class Insecta; order Lepidoptera; family Hesperiidae; genus Carystus; species Carystus phorcus. Next base: position 3,939 of record DWJN01000329.1, read on the forward strand.
AATTTAGGACTAGAACAGTATTCTGTAAAAACACAAATATGTATTTGCCTACTTAGTAGAAAGGCAGAACCGCAATTCTTTTTCATTTGTTACATAATGGTCGTACCAAGCTAGAGTCGAGTGCATGATGTAAGAATGTACAGGAAAATGTCCTCCGAAATGTAAATATATTTCTAAAAGTAACTCATAGCAATGGTAATAAAATGCCCTGTCCTAACTGCTTTCAATTACACGAATCCTGTCACAGCAACCAGTGTAATATAAAAACGTATAGACGACCGTCGCTATATATATAAAACCCAACGTTTAAACATTACATATTATCAACGAAATTAGAACATGGTAGAAAATTATATGATAACAAAATCAATGGCCTTCCTTTATCTTTCTCCGAATTTTTAAAATCTGAGAAAGACTCTGATATGTGCATTATATGTTCATTATTTTTGTTATAAGACTTTAAATGTTTCAATACAATATATGTACATCAATACACATCATCAAACATAGAAGTAAAACTTTATGGGTATAACCATATCAATTACTTTATTAATATTACCGAAACTCTTTCATTTCACTGGGTCTAAAATAATTATATTCATGATAATAAAAAAAGATAAGCTAATTAAATATATTTAGCATGGTTAAAAATATCCTATAATTTATTATTTTAAGTAACTATCTAAATTTAGTTAAAATTCGACGATGATACATTCGAGCATAATTCATTAATGGATTGCTGAACTCATAAAAAGTCACCTGTTAATGATAGATAATGTTTTCAACATTTTCTCTCTCAAAAATTGTGATTCTAAACAGGCAAAAAATTTCATAAAACAATATACAATCCAATTGAGAACCTCCTCCTTTTTTTGAAGTCGGTTAAAATCAAATAGAAGAATTATATATATAAAGATAACCATCACATAATAGAGCCAGTTCTTAACAGTATATCGACATTGTTAGTACACATGCATCTATGTATTACATATTAATCGAATTCAAATATATTTATTGCACAAAACATTATTTCAGTATAATATAAACATACTATTGACGGCCTTATCACCAGAGAATGATTTTTTTCAAAGCCACCCCAACAGATGAAAGATTGCTAACCTACTCGTAGTTTTTATTGCAATCTCTTTAATCACCATAAAATCTGACCATTAACGTAAAACTACTAAGGTTCATTATTTCACATTCCACTTTCATTTTATGTGAGGATGTAAGGACGTAACGTCCGCGTAATAAGCGAATAACCAACAATAATATTAATTATTGTAGAACACACTAGTTCACCCAGCAGACGTTGTTCTACAACAATATAACCCAAGAGACCCGGCCACGCGTTGCTGTGGTTTATATACTCAATTTTGTCAATTAATTACCTTACCTTACCTTATGGAACGAATTATTTATAAGATATTAAAAAAAATATTGGAATTACTAAATTTTGTCAATTAAACATCTTACACTGCCATCTGGTAGAATCTTATGTAACTAATTCTTTGTGAGATATTAAACAAATAATTTGCAATAAAATAATATTACGACTATAAATTGAGATGTAAGCTAACCTATCTTTTGAGTTGGATCAAACTGGACACGTTGTACTAAATTTGATTAAAATCGGTTAAGTAGTTTAGGAGTCCATAGCGGACAAACACCGTAATACGCACTTTATATGTATGTATATATTAAGATAATTATGTAGATATATGTACGTAAGACATAATGAACGCCTTACAATTTTTGATCTAATTTGAGGAAACATTATTATGCATTAAAGACTATCAATTTCATAAAATTTAGCACTTATAATATGTGCGAAATTTATGCACTATTATTATGTATTTGCAAAAGCAATGTTATTATCTAATATTACTTGCACAAAAAGATTTCAAAGAAACATTGTATTGATAACGTTTTCCAGTTACGGCTAGCGATTTCTTGATTTGGTAATAATTTAGTTCATCAAGAATAATTACGAAGGTTAAAACGAGTCGTAAATGTCAAACCTTGACACATAATTTATCTGTAGTAACATTTTCTAGGTTAAATTAGTTAAACGTATACCATAGCTTTAAGGGTTAAAACTTAGCAGTTGTAAGTCACGGAGTACTTCTAATCAAAAAGGTCTTGGTCAAATTTCACCATGCTGCTCAACGTGACCAGTAACCGGTATTAACCGATGCGTGGACAACCAATAATGTTTTACTCATAGGCCTTCGACATAGCCGACGGGAGACGTCGTTGACTGAAAATTAATAAATAAAACGCGATCAATCAGCTACTTAAGAATAAAATGTGTCTCCTGAAATCTCGTCTTTGTATAATGACAAGTTTAACGTCTGCCACAAACAGCCTTACAGATTATTCTTCGTTGCGCCGAGGAAAAATTTGATTGTGTTAAATCATACAGAACGCGTTGAAATATACATACATACATACATACACTAACGTCGCAACTATCCTAATAGACTGTACCATTGACTGATTAATTAAGACCATTGAACTAGCTGAAAGTCATGTTCGAGCGTAATACCAGTGATTGCACGGAGAAATAATGTGACTGGGATGTCTTTGTTATTAATCACACTTTTCATTACATTCTACGAATATTTGGCACATTCATTGGGTACTTTGTCAGTAGAGTATGATAGTGTCGTTTCGTTGGTATGGTTTTTGTCCTTATACACACGTTCGGCCTTGATACGTTTATAACGTTGTTAATATTTGGAACAGCGTACCTATGTACCTACTAACCGCTCAATGAAATTAATTGCGCAGAATTGTTTAGTACCAATCTCTAGGGTTCGCTGAATAATTCGCGTACAATTTACTTAATCATATTACGGTGATACCACAGGTATACTTACAGCAGTATTAGCTTAACGACTTCTCTTATATTTTTTTTTAAATGAAATATTTTTGGTAGAATTTCAATACTGTCTGCAGGTTACGTATATAGGTACTAATCTTGCTTTCATAACAAATGGAAATAGATATACGTAGTTTCTATAAGAAAGATCCATTTTTTTAATAAATACTGTATCTATATTTAAATTTTTTCATAACAACTTCATATTACACTTTTATACACTCTACTTATTTTAAATATTCTTGTCATAAACATTTATTTTTCTTTTCATAAATCTGCACGTTTCTTTCTTTGTTTTTAAAATAAAACTAGCCGTCATGAGCCTGCTTCGTTGGACGTTAGAAAAATGAATCCTAGCATAGCCATGCACTTTTGTCTCAGCAAACCTTTTATATGAAACTTTGTTTGATTTATAAAATAAATTTCGAAATTAACTATACCACTTGATTACAAACAAAAGGACCAGCGATTATACATGTCACTAAACTCCTAATAAAGATAACTTGGACTAATTTTGATGATTTTTTGGTCGTTTAAGTCGATTCGACAATGGTTTACACTCATAAATCATAATGTTTTTTAGATTCAAAATAACATTTACCGAATTCGATAGTATTATTTTTACTATAAAGGTACTCTTTTCTTTCTTATAAAACAGAACAATTTACGTTTGCTTCGTTAACTCTCAATCGAGAAAAAAGACATAAATGTCGATTATATTTTATCAAGATCGAAGGTGCTTGTCCGTACCTTTGTAATCGATACAAACTCAATTGGTTTGAACGGGAGTCGCGCACATTACGTATTCTGAGTCGGAACCTCACCAAGAAATAGACTTGTACCCAAACCGTCATACATAATTTAACTCGGTAAAGGTGAAAACAGCGAACGGGCTAATAGACAACTGAAAACTTGAAGTCTACGTCAAATGTGGTTACATTTTTGATCCGTAAGTGGTTTTCTATGTTCGATTTCTTAACAAACACTTCATAGTCATCATTCGATACCCATTATGGTATAACTACATTCGACGAACTTAAGACATTAAGTTTCTTCTCTAGGTTGATCCAGACGACAGCACTAATATCTTGGTGGGTTGAAATTACTAGCTTGGCCTACTTCTCTTCTTATTCCTTCTTTTTTCAAAATCCAACATACTTTTTTATTTATCTCGGTAGCACCCATTCTTACTTGGCTGACTATACGTCGGTGACTTCCCTTAGCTTGCAGCTGTGTTCTTTATGTAGAACAGACTGTGAGCAATACTATTTTTCATCTAGAACGGAATAGGGTCGGGTTTTGATTTAACAGATCTCGTATTGAAACCTGGTAATATGTAGGTATTTAAATAACAAGTTCCTGTTAATGATTCGGCTAGATGAAACAGAACCTTGTTTTTTAATTTTGGGTGAATAGGTATTATAAGTAGTGCCTAAATAGCTTTAGGAACGTGTTTTACAACCTTTTTCTTCTAGGCCACTTCTTTCTTGTCATGTCTTTGAAATCTTGAGCTCGTCCGGGAACTTTAGTCTTATCTAAAATACAGCGCAGATACTCCTGATATTGAATTCTTCAGTGCCTAAATATTAAGGGCAGCAAATAGTTATATATCATATGTAAACAAATACATTTAAGTAATCATTCGGTTTATGTTATTTTTATGTAAATAAATAGAAAACAAGTAGATAGACGCCTAGTAGACTGTATTTTTAATACTACTACCGATGTAACTTAATACAAAATGAATTACATTTTCAGCAATGTTTCCCGCCATTTTCACAAATTGACACTATTTGTCACGCACACATTTACATTGTATTTGATTATACTCACGCGATGTGAACGCTTTTGTTTTGTTTAAATGACTTCTTCGTTAATGTAGCTATATGTTATTGTCGTGTCTCCTACGTTTTAAATATAATCAATATGTAGAGTGCGCCGTACAATATGTACGACACTACGTCGTAATGAGTGAATGTCAAAATGTTATTATTAGCTGAAGAAGCAGGCCGTACATCAACCTCGCTCTTGGCTATTAAATGCAGTACAACTATGCACTCAGACAATGAAGATTATCGAAACGAATATCTCTAATTTTGATTTAATATTTAGTAAATTGCATAATATTCCGCTTAAGGCATATACTACTTAATATACTCAAATTATTTTAGATTATATAATTACTTATTTTGAACTTTTTATTGCTTTAAATTGCCACATATTATTTGAGAAACCCTATGGCTTAAACTAAGCGGACAGAATGGGGTATTTTTTTTTTATTTGTTAGAAGTTGTACCTACATAAATGAATATCAACAGTCTACTAAGGCAAACTCTGATGAATAAATCTGAATCCATTATAATACAAATATAATTTGTACTTTTGAATAAAATACCGTAAATTACCTGGAGTTATCTTGATATACGTTAATGTTAATCATAAAACGGTAAAATTTTTGCGGGCCTGAAAAGTTTGAGGCAAGTAATCGGACATTATCTTCCGTGAAAAATGTATAACTTTAAGAAATTTACAAACAATTTACTAACTTTTTATAGCGATAATTTAAGAGGTATTTTACTGAGTAATCTGGATCATGCTTTATTTATACTAATTAAAAAAATGTAGTGAGCTTAAATCCAATCACTGTAAATTTTTGAATAGCTTAATGTAATAAAACATTATGTAGATAATTATTATCTTAAAAATTTTGTCTATCTGTCAACATAAGGAACGCGGGAAGATTACTAAACACACTAACGTGACATACTCGTATGTGTAACTTATATTTTAAGGGATATTTACATACTGTATATACGCATCTGTTTCCACGGGATAACAGATAGAAATGAGGATGACGCTTCTGTCGAAAAGTTAGTAATTAATAAACATGAAGAATTTAACATCGAAACTGTCGCCGAAGTAGGTAAAATCTGTCCCTAAAGTAAACATAATACCTGAAAAAAGTGAGAAGAAAACTGATTTCCCGAAGCGAGCAAGGCGGATGTTTTTTGAAATAAAATTGTGATTTGGTTCAAGGTAAAATTCGAGTAAAGTAAAGTAGCAAATTCAATGGATTATAATAAGCGACTTGTACCAATAAATTATAAAACAGCAAGTAAAGATATAGATAAATAGATAAAACAAAAGATGGCGTATGCATTAATACGTACATATTAACTAGTTATATTTGTCATATTGATGTATTATTTATATAAAAACATGTTATTATTTTTAGTCTTAAGAAACCCTACCATTTTTTAAAAATCCTACCATTTCTTACATAAAGCAACGCGTTTTGTCTAGAAAGCACAGAACACCGTTTTAGTTTTAAACACTAGCCACGAAGCAGCCGTTCAAGTTATTTTAGTCATGCCATAAAAAATCTGCTAAGTACTATTAATTTTAATGCTAAGATTCCGATGATTTAGAGTCTATTGTAACAATCATATTTTCTAGCGATAGCCAACTATATTTAGATTAAGTAGTTGGCGGACGACCATTAATGTATACAGCGAATATTTTCTACGCTGTTCACACTCTAATGTATCAATAAGGTTTGTTATTCGAATCTCACGTGAAATTTTAACTAGACATATATTTTTTCTGAAGCAAATAATTGAAGATTTACGTAATTTTAAGTGGTCGTCGCCACTCCTTTATTTGGGATATTATAGTATAGTATAAATTATATATTATAATTATAGTGACACCGTCCGGACAGCCATTAAAAACGCACTATAACCGCTTTTTATTTAGCGCTCCAGCGCGATAATAAAATTAGGATACACTTGGATTCACTAGGATGAAACTTGTCAGGCTAATAATAAATGTTCCTACGCATTATCGCACTTTCGGAATTAATAACAGATCCCAGATATGTATTCCTAGAATTTTGATCTGTTAACAATCGCTATCTAGGTCTCTATATAATTAACATGTTACATTATTAAAACCCAGAATAAAAGGTTTATAAGTAGCAACAATAAATTAAAAGTAAAAAACTTTTTTATTTAAATGCCCTAAAGAGAATAATCTTCTCATTAATTACTTTTACTATCAACTTATAACATCATTACACAATTAGCGGCTTCAAAATCTTGTCGCGAGACTGCTTTCATACATACATTGCAAGTTAAATAAAACCTTTAAAAATGTGTCAGACGTTAATGCATATACATATATCCGAGTAATATTATTGATACAGATATTATTTACTTTATTAGACTGTTTTTTACTTAATTTCTAACGAACGGTGGTGTGTTCAGGATCGCTATGTAGGGATAAGACCTTCTTTAGTGAGTATTACATACATTTTTGTAGTCTTCTGTTAATGCACAGTACAATATTGAATTTGAATTTTATCTGTTGTACATTTAATACGTTTATCTGTAGAATAACAATAAATCAGGTAATACGCAGATTTCGGTTTTCTTGCTGACCAGCTTAACCTAAATTCCTAATGCTCAATGCTCACACCAATAGACAAATGAAGAAGGAAATAATGTACTATGCTATATGATACATACTGAATCAGCCACGTTTACGCGATATTTTATTTTCTGGAATAGGTTTTACGAATAGGATCTAATAAGAAACGAGCAAAGCTGGCGTCGCATATAAATGAGACTGTTTATTTTATGTCTAGTATACATTTTATAATACTTTTGTACTCCAAATGGAAATAAATGTTTAATACAACATATGAAATAATAGTACCCATTATAGACAAGCATTTTAGTTACACAGCTATTACGACTATAGTAAAGTCCGAAGTAAGGACGTCCCGCACCAATCCACACTGGAGCAGCGTGGTGAAGCGTGGTCTAGATCTCCTTAGTGATAAGGAGAAACTCGTGCTCGGTAATGGTCATGAATGGGTTGAAGGCAGGCACCGACGTATAAAAGTTGTATAATGAGTTTAAGGTTAATAATAAATAAAATAATTAATAACAAATTCCCAGCAAATTCTGACGATCCATCGAAATCGTCGCTTCATTTCTACGGCCATCGACAAGTCATGTCGGAAGCATTCGGGCAGGATAAAAACTACCAACACGTGGGTTTGGCACTAATGACCAAACTGCACTCGAACACCGTAATGAAGTGGGGCCTCTTTAGTTATGAGAAAAGATTCGTGACCTTTAATAGACCACTAAAAGGTTAAAGCCGATGATTCAACTGTAAAATTAGGCGCATGGTTGAATGTCGTTCTTCAATAAAGGAAGTATCCGCTTAATTCAACGGCTATTTGGCTTCGAGTCATCGAAGTCTACTAATGATGCTTTTATACTTCCGCCGGTTTATAATCAGCGATCGTGGCTATTAATCGAGTCGATTGGGGCATAACAAAGAAAAATGTATGTAATGTAATTCGTCTTATAAGGGTAAAATAGGTGTTAACGGTTTGTATGGGAAGGATGAAACAATTATCTTATCCAGATAAGGTTACTTAGTTTAAGTAAAAATAACACAGTCTGATTTATATTGATTTTTTTTTTTACTTCAAGAAAATGTTTCATATTACATTCAGTATTCTGGTTGCGTAGACAATTAAACCAATTAAAAAACAAAATAAAATGAAAATCCTTTGAAAATTATATATTTGTACAATCAGTGATAAAGCTATTAAACGTCAGTCATTTGTAATACCTATTTGAAAGTTAAAAGTTCCTTAAACTTTACTTATTCCCTGCAACAATTCATTTTCATAAATAAGTAGATTCTTTAAAATTTCAGTCTTTCTGTATTTTGTTTTATTTTCCAATCTTACACTGTGATAATAGAAAGTAATCTGAAATTGGCGTCACGGACTCTCGTAACATCCGCAATTGAGATTGTTATATTGTAATGCGCGCCATGTAATGCCCCGGGGGTCGACAGTTTTGCGCTGTTCGAGGAATTGGAGATATCTATCGTTAAAGACAGCGTTCACCCACTTTTTCCGTAGTTTCATACCTAGTCCTTTTCCTTGAGTTAAAACTAGTAAACTGTGCTACAATTTTTTTACACGTATCGTTATATAAATCCTGAAGGGACCTGCGTATTATATACTAGTAGACCTAGCGAACTTCTTATCACCTTGGAATTTTTATCCCGTTTATGTAATATTTCTTATCGATGCTCAGCTACTATTGGTTGTAGCGTTATGTTATGCCTATAGCTCTCCTCGGTAAATTGATTATTCAACACAGAAAGAATTTTCAAATTGGAAAAAGTAGTTCCCGAGATTAGTGTTCAAACTCTGCAGGTTTATAATATTAGTATAGATAACATATAATAATAACCACGATCTATTATCCATCCATAGGGTACCATCAGCATACGATGGTCCTATAGATATGATAATAAAATTAATGGACTGACAATATTTACATAAAAGGAGGGATAATTCTTAATAAATCTTAGGCATTCTGATTACCGAATTGTGTCAAAGTACGTTTAATAACTTTTAAAAATTTTAATGTCCTATCCTTTATATGCCTACAATTCATCCTTGTACGAGCATGGCATAAAATGCAGTGCACATATTATATAGATGATAAATGCCTTGCATATTTGTAGCATATATCATGGAGAACGGAAAACCGAAACAATTTGGTTTAGAGATCTGTCAATAGGTTAGTAATTTATGATTGTTCAAAACTTTTGAAACATTAATACCTTTTCTTATTTATATAACTTAAATTGATAAAGTCGGGTAACATTTGTCTGTCTTTGCACTTCGTTTTTCAAGTTACGCTATAAATTTCAATGTAATAAATTTCCCTTTGTCACCAATGTCTAATTTCCTGCAAAACATTTTAATTTATTTGCAAAAGAATAGATTCTAATAAGTAGTTTAACATAAATAAATATTTAATACATTAACATTTTTTTAAGTTTTCAATATTACGTAAAACGAAGCGATCGTGTGGCCGATAGCTATTACAAAATGGCAATCGCGGTAGTATTTACGTAGTAAATATACATTGAAATTTCTAATTGGCGGTTATTTACTCGTGTTTACTGTACTGGATGTTGAATACATCGAATGTAATCGATACGTTGTATCAGCAGTCGCAAATCGTTCTATGGTACCTAGTCTACCCGTTTAATGATCTTGTATATAAATCAGTACCTTAAACAATTATCATGTTAAAATTGTTACCATACTCGATAACAAGAACTACGTTATCAAACATTGTCTTATAAGAAAACTCTGTACTATGTAAATATGGTATGATTTCGGTTTATATTAAACTTAAAGAAATCCATTATAAAATACATTGCCAAAAGAATCACCTCGCGAACAATTAGGATCCGTCTTGTCAATACAACCACGACCACTCTAATAAGAGTGTCCGATTAAGAACAAGAATTTTATTATAGTATACGTTTTAAGTAGTCACACAAATATTGGCACAAATATATTTATGGCCTCAATCGTTAGAAGGGAGCGTGCTGAATTCGGCAAGTAGGTATATTATCTTTGGTTTTAGCTATTGCTTATCCTCCCCAAATAATTCCAAGCGATTCAAGCTTTAGCTGTCACCCGTCACTCAGCTGACACCAAACCGGCACCGACACTATAAGTCTCTACGGCAAATAGGGTCGTTAAGGAATTATTAAAGAAACACGATATTGATCTTTTCTTTACGGCCCATTTCGGCCCGGTAACTGGTAGATAATGGTGTGATTTGTAGGCCGTTTCCATGAAAAAAAATATCTGTCCTGTTACGATTTTGAAATTACCGTTGCCTATATCACTAAAATTTTATCAAAAACGAAATGTTATTCAATGCAATATGCACATTTAACATATATCAAGAAATTGACATTTCGAAACACTAGATATTCTTTAAGCCGTAGTTGTGAGAAATAATATTTTCTGTATTATCTCGAGTCACTTCTTGAATTGATTGTTAAGTTTTTTTGTCGTTTAACACTTTTGAAATACTATCGTCGTTTATCCGGCCCGGCAGCGCATTAGTATACTTGAGCAAAATCTCTCATCGCGTGGAGTTCCAAGAAACAAGTGACAACGTAAAATAATCCGATGGAATTTTTTTAAACTTATTACTACTAAAGATTACTAAATAAGTAAAGTCTAAAAATCAGACTATACTCACTATGTGTTTATTTAAAATATTTCTCCTAGATGGTTTACAAATACATTTCTAAGACATAATCTGTAACCGATATATTTTATATCACCTAGCAGCTTTAATTTAGACAACGAGTACGCTGTTTAAAAATACCCCACTAAACGCAATGAGCAGTAAATACGCAGAAGTATATATTGAGAACAACAACGAATGTAATGCGCACTGAATTAATCACACAGCACGCGAATATGACAGATTCAATGAAGAAGCGCTTAATTATGTCGTTTTTTTAAACGATTCCCAGTATCGCGTATGGTATGTACAACACAAATATCACACCACCAACATTCTTGACCCCAGAGTATTATTTATGTCTCACAAAAATATCTACATATCTCAACCGGGCCACAACCTAGTTGGTAGTTACAAATGTGATTACGACATAAAAAGTAGCCCTGCTTCTAATTGAATTTACAGCCTAATTCACCACACTGTTCTATTTTAGTGAGGTTAGCAACCAACCCTAACGATTTAAGTGTCGGAAGTTTATAAGCCACTAGAAACTTCTGGCGTAACCAAGCTTCCGATAGCAAATGGACCTGACAGCCAATTGCGTCCTTTAAAGTATGAGAGCATTCGGGAAATTTTACTAAACGATCACGAAATTAATACAGATCGTTGAAGTTGTTTTGGGTTCAATACGATTGCCGTAAGATGTACGCACACACACAGGCACGTATCCATACACGCAGGCATACAACAACACACATCTTTGACTTCCCATTTAGTTTACAATAAATGGAGTCATATTACAAGATATTAGGGTGCAAAATGTCCTAACTTGATGGCTTTTAGAAAATGTATGAAGGTGCTAGAATTGAAAACTGTTTTATTCTATTGACGGTCCATATAAGATGGATGTAGTAAATGACTTACTGTTTAATCAGAGTAATTATAATAACATATCGGTAACATCCAGTATGTCCCTAATTCCATGCTAATATTTAGCTCAAGACGTCAAAGTATACTTACATCTTAAAGGAAAAATATATAAATCCCTTGGGATAAAAGAGATTTATCCCAATTAAAGATCCCAAACAAACCTTTTATAACGTTTTCCACGAAATACAGTAAAGTACAATTTAAGCCTTCGAACGATTTTGCTTTTCACATATTTCTTCTACCTTTTCGTAACGGCTACGAATTTTGTAGGTATGTTTTTAGAACTTTGTATACTATTCTTAAATATTACGATTTTAATAACCGTTTTTATTTTGACACAGAAAGAAAAATACCACAGCTAATGCAATAATTTAAGAAACATGTCAAAACGTGATCACAAATAAAGTAATATGATTAAATTAATGACAAGAACGCCTGGAAACAAATAGCCAAAGCCAATTTTTTAAGGTTAGAACCTAAATCAAATAAGTTTGTAATTAGTATATGGGTTCAAAAAATGTACTGAGAAGTTCGTTGTTTCTTCTATTTATAAGGCACTTTCCGGGACTATGCTAAATGCAAAACATTTGATGTTGATTTTAAATACTACGTAGACGAAATATTTTTTTTTTATTTACTTTATAAGGCTAAACTCGGTGCTTCGCTTAGCACATCCAAAATAAATCTGAACACGTCATTAGTAATAATATAGTCACTATAATACGTCTTAAACCTTCCAAGGTCAAATTTATTCGTTCAATTCGTCCGCGGTGCTAGTAGGGCAAGTCTCACAAACCATTTATAATGAAAGCAATCAAATCGCTGTCATTTTAACTCCGCAACGCTATATACATTCCTTAATATACTTACCGTGTTGTGAACAAAATAGTTAAATCAAATTTCTTATTAATTTCAGTTCATTTCAGTTTACAAGGCGATAATTATTTACTCTCAGCTTAATTTTATACAAAAGATTTAACAATATCACATGAGTGTTGAAAGATTTTAATGTACACAACTGTACTCATTTATAAAATATAAATAACTAAAAAAGCCCAATGTACAGTTTTGTTTAACATTGCACATGATTTATTATTGACAAGCTTTTGCCAGCGACTTCGCTCGCGTTAAGAAACTATCCCCTATTTTATCCCCTTGGGGGGTAGAATTGATCAAAATTCTTTCTTAGCGGATGCATATTAGGATGCGGATAGATATTATGACGTATATAATATCTATCTGCATGCCAAATTCAAGCCCGATCCGTCCAGTGGTTTGGGTTGTGCGTTGATAGATAACTATGCCAGTCAGTCCTTTGAGTTATATAATGTTTAGATAAACAACTAACTTGGCGACTTAATACGCGTAGACTTCGATTTCGATTAAAAGTACTCTATGAAATAACATAACTTCTTTATTTGTTAACGGTTTTAAATGGATACAAAACACTAACTGTTTAGTGAAGCCCATCACAATTTAATCCTGAAAACTGCATTAAAATTGGATAAGCCGTTTCTGAAATTAGCCTGCACAAACAAACAAACATAAATAGAAAATGAAAAAACAACATTGTTTTGGGTTCTCTTGTGTGTAGATAGGTCTCCATTATGAATATTTAAATATATTTGCCATGTGCAGACAGCGAATAAAAGGGTTTTCCACATACTAAGACATACTCATATGTGAAGTGAATGATTGTCATCCACAACAGTTTTCAACAACGTTGCCCGCCTCTACGAGATAATGAATGCAGTCTATTCAGAATAGCTTCAAGCGCGCATATAATTTTACTATATAGTATAGTAACAGTCTGACAAAATATACCTATATATTTATGAAACAATTTGCATTCAAAGAACATTGTATATTTTTGTCCGTTAAAATATATACAATAATTGTATGTTCTAAGATAAAGAGCAATGTTTATTAATGACTAATGTATTAAACAATCTCGACGTGTGAAACTTATGACTTTTTACAATATAATGCCCATTAAATACTACGAATTTATGATTCTAGCCAGCGCGGCGTACGCATATTAAACAAATCATATTTAAACAAAAGTCAGCTATATCAACCATGTGTCGAATCGATCACCAAAAAGTCAATATTTTCAACTGTAATTCATCAACCATTACATGGTTGAAATGTAATCAAATCAGCATATATAAGAATACATTCGTTTCGATTCTGTTTATTGAAGTGCTGTTGTATATAACGTTAAGATTAAACGTTATTATTTAACGTCTGATTTATCAGCAAAAAATCAACATTTTTGACCGAAACTGATCCGTGTCCGATCGATATAATTTTGTACCTAAACCTTTTAGGAGAATCTATACTAATAATATAAAGCTGAAGAGTTAGTTTGTTTGATTGTTTGAACGGGCCAATCTCAGGAACTATTGGACCGATTTGAAAAATTCTTTAAGTGTAAGATAGTCCATTTATAGAGGAAGGCTATATGCTAACATCACGCTGAGATAAATAGGAGAGGATCAGTAATAAAAAGTATTGCCAAAACGGCAAAATGTAGAGTTTTCCTTCCATGCGCTAAGTAAACGGATTACAATATTGTTCCCCTTTAAAAGTTCTAAATAAAAATCCGTGATAGCATATAGCTTTTAAGGTTAACGCACTATAACCATTTTTATGTTTATCAAAATAGTTCTTCAATAATCACTACATAGTATAAAACAAAGTCGCTTTCTCTGTCCCTATGTATGCTTAAATCTTTAAAACTACGCAACGGATTTTGATGAGGTTTTTTTAATAGACAGAGTGATTGAAGAGGAAGGTTTATATGTACAATATGTTCACGGTTTTTCTGTAGTGCATTTAGTATCAGCATTGCACCCGTGCGACGCCGGGACGGGTCGCTAGTAATTTACATGACAAAACGACGTTTGCTGAGGTCAGCTAGTTTCTGAATAAGGTTGTTAAAGACATCGGTGCTCTATCTCGTATCTTTATTTCATTACAGTCTATAAAGGACAAATAAATAAACATTGGTTAATATAATATAGATGACTTTGAAATGATTTAAGCCTGAAATCAGAAACGTGGCTACAACAAACGTACAACGTGTCGTGGGTTATGAGTCTCTGTGTCTGTAAACCAGGTTCCGTTTATTGTGCACCCTGTTTAACTATGAATGAGGTAACGTGACCCAACCCCTCTTGTTAACCAATGGTTCTCGGTAAATTTACATAACTTTAGTTTTCAGCTTAAATTTTTTTCCCAAGTTTTTCTAATTCAAAGGAATCCAACTTAATGGAAAGAAACATGAATATGCAATATTACCTAATATACCTAACAATTTCTCGGTGGGGGTCTAATTTTCAAACATAACGCTTACGGTTTTATAAGCGAAGCAAGGGCACGATACTAGTGTTTCCTACAATTCAGATTCCCTCGAAGCTCTAACCTAACTTATTAATTCCATTACAAAAGCGGAATCTTTTATTACGAGAACACGAGACTGCAAGCGCTGGAAAATGTACTAGTAAAGTAATTAAACTCCAGCTAACATAACGAGATACAAGTTATCTTACAGAAAATAACTGATAAAGTCCAAAACCCCATGATAAAAATATATTAGCTTCGGAGTTTAAGTTTGGTTAAAATAAGAAGCAGTGGAAAAGAGGTCTTTTGAGTTAACGAAATAATCTAAATTATAACCATACTACCTTATACCCGCAGTTTCGCTCGCGTTGAAGCCCTTTAATAAATATCAAAGATCATTACATTTTTTTTTATTAAAAGTATCCTATGTCCTTATTAATACCTCTAAGAATATATTTAGAGCGTTACATGATACGTAACAAACAAACTTACATTTACATTTATAATAATAAGGATATTCTAATTATTTTATGCTTGTAATCAGTACGCGGTATTGGTGAGACAACTATCTATCTACAATTTTTTTTCCTCCAGCTTTTTGTTTTTCTGGCCAACCCGACCATAAATAGGCTCTTACGCATTTAGCTTTGATTTTGATAGGTGAGTATATAATTGTCTTAATTTAAGTCAAAACAAGGACAAGGGCTAAATATTTGTGTACAAAATACTGTAGTAAGTTACTATTGTCTTTTTCTTATTTCCTGCTAATAATCTCTTTTACTTCATATGGTAAACTCAACGCTTGATATCAAAATAAAATAAACAGGAATAAAATGGCTCAGTTCGAAAAGTATTCCATATAGTATATTTTATATGTACGTGTGTGTGAATTGTCCTCTTCGACGAGTCATGTCATGATTGTGTTGCGACGACTAAGTGTCAGCGAGCTTGTTTAAATCTGGCATATTGTCCTTACATTTATTTATAGATAGTTTCTACAATTATCATATTCCCAATTAAAACATTTGTAAAGTGAACAACTGACATACTAATTATTTTGTAGAATTACGTAATAGCTGCCTAGTTAATTATACTCATCACAATATAAACCATAAGTCATTCTTATTGTTAATAATTTATATTACTTATGCAAGCAATAGTTGGAAAATATTGCTGCTTTAGTGAAGCGGTTCCTATTGTAGTTTAGGTCCTTAACTTTTAGTCGCTTTATTATCGAGTACCTCAAAAATAACTTGTATCGTTTATTAATCCACAGTAAAATAACATTTCAGTCACTTTTTATAAGCTGCTAATATTTTACGTGATTTCTATTTAACTAGTCTATATGTTGTTAAGACACAAAATATGTAGCCGTTACCGAAGCCAAATAGTTATGCAGTATTCTATAGAGATACGAGATACCGCTGGTCGTCATTTAACATGCGCGACTCTGACCCGTGTTTTTACTGCCGTAATATAAACCTTTTATGTTGATTATTCCATTATTATTCCGTTTTAAATTACTTTATAATATTGGAATGGAAACTCAAACAAGGAACAAAAGAGATATCATCGAATATCCGATTGGAACAAGGATCCTTTCATTATACTTAGTAACAGACATAAATTAAAAATTGTTATTCAAATGAAAAATAGAATTATTGTATTTTATTTTAATAACGACTTATCTGTATAAACGTTAATAAGTTCCTATTTTCCATTAAGCGCACTGTGGTATTTTCTTCCCTCTGACAAGTTCACTATTTGCTTCTGCATTTGGTGTGTATCGTGTAGTTTGGTTTCCAGACTTTTGGACGTTTCGTCAACCTTGTTACTAACCAGTAACCACCATGTAATGACTTTCCAGAATATTCTCGAAAAATTGAAATATTCTACGGAAAGCATTTTGCGCCATTAAATTTGCGCAGAATAGATACATTCGCCCGAAAGGCGATAACAAGAATTTGAATTATTTTCCTCGATATCCACATTCCAAAACCATCAATACAGATTACCTTTTTGCAATGTTATGACGGATAATATGTAAAATATGATAATTCCGTTATAGCACACGCGATCAAGTAATATAATGTAATCAATATTTACTAATGATGTAATGTAACTAACACATCCCGTATGATTAGCGGTTGCGGTCTGTACAGTAATTAAGTTACCTCCAATCTGCAGTGCTAGTATATGCATGAGGTAGTTTAGTCCCTTGATAGTATTGTCTAATCTAATAAATTAGGTATAGAACTGGCTGAAACCTGTATTAAATTGACACGGCCAGGTACGTGTTAATTGCACCGATTTGCATTCAATTAGTGCGTATAACTAACATTCTTCGTATGCATGCTCAATGTGATGACGTCATTTATCATGTTAAGATTATGTAAGGAATAAATAAATTTGTCCTTAAATGTTTATTGATTTTGATTTATGTGGTACTGTTTTTAAATAGTCCAAAGGTAATTTACAAGAAAATCGCCGTAAACAGCAATAAACTGCTAACCCAACTCATTAAATTTCTATTAAAAATATATTGGATGTATATGATATATGTACGTACAAAAGCAGTATATACTACTGAGCACGGATCTCTCCTCATCACTGAGGAGGTCTAGAGCATACTTCACCACACTGTTCCAGTGCGAATTGGTAGAAGAAAACTAAATCCTACATATACTCGTCATACCGATACGATACTCGAAGCACATATTCAGATTTAGCTGATAGTCTTTTACTAAACAGATCAATCTATTATCTGGATATAGATTAGTGAAAATTTTTAAGACTATGATGTAAAAATTTAAAAACGTATGAAAAACAGCTACAACATCAATTACGCTTCACTTTATTTAGCAACAATGGAAGGAAAACATAGTTGTCCAGCCGTAACGTGTCCTGAAATCTGGAATGTAGTGCCTCAGGGTGCCATTTCGCGACCCCTTGTGCCATTTTCTTTCGCATTTATGAGCTCGCATATTACGCAGCATCGCACGGTCTATAAATTGTCATTATACAAACATCTCATTTTAACATCACCGTCTTTTCCCCCAAAATTACCATAAAGGAACCTTTATGAAGCTTTTGCAAGAACTAGGAGTAAACTTTGATACATTGCTTTTGTTCACTATGTTGATATTACGTTGTAACTATGATTGTTATGTTAGCCTAGTTTCATTTTAATTAAAGATATTCAAAATTTTTGTTTTAACACAATGAATATTGAAATTGTGTGAACTATTTTAATTTCGTGAATAATTTGAAAACGTATTCTTGGTATTTACCAAGGTGGTAGGTATTATCGTAACTTTACCATGTTGAAACAAAATCCCTTTTACTTTATTATTATTTTACATAAAAAACAATATTTTACAGTAGTTAAATGAAAATACTATTCCTTTAATAATAATTTAAATAAAATTCTATTGACTTTTACAAACATATGATACAAATTATAGATTTAATCAGAACATCTTAGTTACGATTATATTATACAACTACTTCTTAAGTTTAATAAAAAAATTAAGATGCCAGTAATTAAAATTCAAGTACTACAGGCAGTAAGGACGTAGCCAAACAATGGGAGCGCGTTGAATCCGCCCGCAAACTTCCTGAAATTTCCGAGTCACTGCGCTACGTAGACAAGGCTTTTACTACAGAAATATTGTTGTCGGCTCCGCTCACTAATGGATTTTATTTTAAGGAAACATGCTCGACAAAGTTTGACTTATTTCGAGTTTCATTTATTAGGCCATCACAGTTATATTTCTGTACACGATGCCGCGATGAAAAAGCTTTTCATACGAACAAAATGAATTTTGTGCGAAGTCAACATACACCATGTATTAGTTATTGGTTACGATCCATTAGCGGTTCTCTGAAGGGTTCGAGACATTTCCTCATAATTGATGACATCTGAAATTCGCTGCATTACGTTATGCCATTAGGGTTGTAGAGGTTGATAACCTACCTGAATTGCCGCAATATTTTATTCTAAATATAAACGTACGTTTCCGACAAGACTTAAAGGTAGCTAGCTACCTAGCCATCCATTTCCTACAATTACTAACTAGACCAATCGCTTAGACCAAATATCAAAGACAAAGTCATTGCAAAGAAAAAAACTAACTCTCTAATCTTTCAAAAGAAATAAAAACATTGGCATCACCTTAAACTACCATAATTATATTCTTTTCCAAAATGATACCATCTTATTTAACTTTCCTTATTACTAAGTAAATATAATTGTTCAAATGTAGCAACTGAAGTTAAAATAATTCTCGTCAACAGAATATTCTGGATATTTTCGAATATATTTGCTTGTGACGCCAATGCTCTCTAATAATAAAATGGCATATTACTTAACCCAATGCAGTGTCCTCCAAAAAATGACCAATCAATTTATGCAGTTGAAAAGAAATACAATTTATGCTAAACAAATGAAAGAGAAGCTTGCTATGAGAAATAACAAAAATTTAATGAAGTCGTTCTACATTCAGTAATTTTTAACGAACAATAATTTCTTATACACCCATTTTTAAAAAGATTTTTAATGAATACCTATACCATTTACATTATAACCACTGTGCTATAAAGGTTTGCACTGAAAGCCACGGACAGTTGATACGCTCCTTTTCATTGGATCTTGATACAAATAATTTTATGTAGTCTTAATATATACGTGCTATTTTAATTGTATTTATAGTAGTATTTTGTAAAGATTGTTACAACGATTATATGTAGAATGTATTTAACGTTTATCTTTGTTCCTTCTTTAAGTGAATACAACTTTATTTAAACCCCTTCAGCATGGAAGGTTACGTTTTGCAGATTCGTTCTGACCTTTAAGAAAAGTGTCTACTCAAGTCGGCCTTTTATTAAAATAAGAGAGCATTCTGAATAACGCGTAACGAACCGACTCGGGGAATGATGAAAGGACGTCCTGAGACACACCTAATGAATAATAATTGTCGGTGCCAAGTTATGTGCTGCTAGACTTCAGCAATCCGAAACAGAATGTGACATGAAAATAAATATTCATACGATACTTACTTTATATCTAAACTTTGTTTAATTAGTTCTTGCATAATTGTAACTTGATAAACCATGGTTACTTACCTGTTTAGAAGAATTTAATATAATTAAATCAAATCTCGTAATAAAGTACAAGTTCAAAGATAGCAAACAAGTAAAAAGCAAGAAGAATACAGTCACAATACAATATCATTACATTGGCAAGTTATAGATCAGTAACTCAGGATTCTAAGAACTTAACAACTCGTATCTATTATTCAAAGTATTTGTAAGTTGAGCTGTAAGACGTTATTTCGCTCGAGCTTTTAAACTACGCGTATATCGAATGTACATAGGTATCTATTATTAACGTGCCCGGGAAATATAAGTAACTTTCCTTAAGAATTACCATAATATCTTAATATAATTTTATTTTAACACAAAAATATAATAAAAAACCTAGCTATTGAACAAAACTAAACGTTTAATGTAGGTTTAAAAAAATCCTAACTTTCTTTATGTGCAAAGGGCGGGGCGATGCTTATCAATAATGGAGGAACGTCATGCGAAGCAATACACGGACAACAATTATATTACAAAACAATTATGTGTATAGTATTAACCTGTTTATTACGTTACAAGTGAAAGGTACTGAACATTATTTCTAGGCATTGAACGTTTCCATAGAAACGTTACAGGGTACAACAAACTGTAGTACGGTGGCGTGTGCAAAGTTTTTCCGATAGCGTTTGTTTATACCGTACAATAAAAAGGCCTAAATCTTTTGTATATTTAAGCTACATATGCGTGGCTATTAATCTTTATATTTGTGAATGTTTTCTTACATGATCTTCCTATCCTTGTTTTCCATATATGTACATATAAAAGGTAGCCAACTATTCAATCGTATTTGATCCTATGACTAATTTGGAAATTGATAAATCGAACAACGTCTCATAAATAAATACCTTAAACCGAACTCATGAATTTTATCTATAGTCTAAACTATGTTGGCAAATAGACGTTTTGTCTGCAACTCATTACCGACTCACGTACGTATAGACGGTTGAGAGAGATTTTAAAAGTTCATCATAGCACTAATACTCAAGGTCGTCTATCTAAGTAGATACTAACCGCACCCCAAATACCATACAAATTATTTATGGTGCACATAAGGAGAAACAAAAACAATTTACAAGTATGTTACACAAAAGTCAACTCTACCAGACAATCTTTGAGTAGAAATTACAATAAACAAGTTAGCAGGGTGCAATATACATAACCATACATTGTTTGATTGATTGCTTTCAACTGAACTTATAACATGCGTTCAATTACTCACATTCCCGCACTAGAATATTCTGTGGTATGAATGTTACATACACAAAACTCAAGTATCTACAACCGGACAACAAACATTTATGTATGTAGATTGTTAAATGTAAAGATTTTCTCTAGCACTGAATCAAATTACAACCCGCTAGTCAAGCTGCGTTTTATGAATTCCACTTAAAGATTTAGCCGTGAATATATATCGTCACTACATAGTATAAAACAAAGTCGCTTTCTCTGTCCCTATATCCCTATGTATGCTTAAATCTTTAAAACTACGC